>CAJHQP010007640.1:0-31233 GCA_905132765.1 Moricandia arvensis | reverse complement strand
AGAGATACTGCGCATGAAGATCACTTGGTTTTTGTGGTGTTGTAAATGGCATACTCCCCAAAAATGCTGAACTAGTTTTTGATTCTGCGGATTATTTATTTCAAAGGCGGAGCCTCCTCCAGAATTGAGTGGAGAAATTCTACAATTTATTTCTTCATGCGTATAAAGCCACTCATACTCTCCTTCTGGAATAGAAAGAAAAAAAGAAATGAGGTCAAACAATGAACATTATATTCTTTTACACTTCCCATGATCAAGCTATGCATGTCGTTTTGCCCGGGTTTTGTGCTAACCAAAAGAGCGATCATCCCCCTCCTCCTCTGTGAAAAGGCGGATTTAAGGAAGAAAAAAAGACAAGGGGGGATTTAAATTTTGACCTCAAATCCATTTACCCCTCTATAAAAAAAGTAAAAATTGATACAGGCCCAACGGCCAAATTTCTAAAAGAAGGAACATTGTATTTATTAAATTTAAGGTGATCTGAACCGAAAAAAGAAAAGAGAAGACAATAAAAAGGAAAACGGAAAACAAGGAATGAAAAGAAAAAAGGGAAATTTTGGAAAAAAAAGAAGATGTGGGGAAAAAAAGAAGAAAAAGGAAAGATAGAATGACGAAAAATAGGAAACCAGACAAATGACGCTGGAAGAAAGGAAGACTGAAGAAAAAAGGAGAAAGAAAAGAAACTTCCTTCGAGTTATTGAGATTGCCCATTTTCTTATACTTCGGCAGTATGGGTCTCCTCTACCGGCTGATAAGCACGCGTCCAATTGTCTTCTCTTTAGAGGCTGAACCATTCTATTCTTGGGCACTCAAACAAACATTAAAAGACCAGGGATCATATGCTTCAAGAACATGTACAGTTTCCAAATCAGAATCAAAAGTTTGTTCCGAAGAACATGTAGAACAAGTTTCAGCCTTTCAAAATTCATATCATCAAAAATAAGAAACTAATGACCAGAAGGGTTTCCAGGCACATGATTGCATAGTTCCAAAGAACCATTTCAAAAAAATGCATAAGTTTCGCAGATTTAAACACAAAAGATCAAAGATCAGATTAGAAACAAGATGGGCCTGGTTTTCCAAAACAAAATCAAAAACAAAAATCTTCAGGCTTTTTCCTAAGTTGAATTTGCCTTTTCTGCCCAAATTACTAAACCATAAGCTCTTTCCATCCAGGCACGTGTGGACGAAAAAAAATCATTAGTGCATCAGTTCATGACTATGCAAAAACGCAGATCAATCCTTAGAGGCAAACAAAGGGAATCCACAAGCGCTCTTTTCCGAAACATAAATCTCGGGTCTGTGCAAACCAAGCTCAAATCACTTTATAAAAAATGATCCAAACCTTTGCTATGTTTCAAAAACTTAATCAAAAACTCAAAAAAATATGAGAATGGATCGTCATTGCCATTGAAAACGTCTTTGATCAAAATATTTCAACAGTTCAAACACTTTAAAAGACTATATAAAACATCGTTTTCTGAAAACAGAATCTGAAACACGAAGTCTATTACTTTAGTTCAAAACCAAAAACACTTTCACATCTTTAGAACTGATTCTGATACAAAACAATTCAGGCAGAAATTAATCAAATCAGGATCCCTCACAGTACTTTGTAAACAAAGAGTAAGAGCTGTGCCGAGATCAAAGCAAAAGATGGTTCTCCATGATGTTGGATGTTATGTTTGATGCTTCCTCATCAAAGATTGGACCAGTTCGTCTTCTCGTCAAATATGGACCTAGATCATCGTCCTTGGTCTCCTACTGTCAAGCAGTGGTCCTTGATGTGGGTAGTCGAATGACTCTCCTCAAAATCCTGTGAAACTAGAACAAGACTATTTGGATGCTCCGATTCACAACAGGATTAGTCCATTAGTTTCTTCATCATTAAACATAAAATCAGATTTTGAGACGGAATATCCACATTCATCCTCCACAAATGATCAAAAATTTCCAAAATTTCTTCATCATATTCATCAAAAATGGGTAAAAAAATCTGAAAAATCATTTAGCTCTTAAAGTGGTTTTCACAGTTACCTTTAGGTTCTTCACTGATGAATTTTGATGTTCAGCATACTGTTGCACACTGTGGCTGTGCTCTTCTTGTGGCTCTTGCTGACGTCCTTATGGATTTTCATCATCTCTTTCTCAAAGCTTATCACAGATCTCTTGGACATCAAACGACGAAAAAGCCTCCTTTGATATGCTTCATCTCTAGATGGTTTGAACTGCTCTTTGCACCTCCTATTTGACATCTTATGTGGTCTTCTTAGGGTTGGATTTCTTGCCGTTTGATGTTTCTTGCCACTTTTCTTGTGAATTACCAACATCTTTATCCTGAAAATTACTCAACACAAAAGGCTAGCAGATAAAAATCCTCACTCTCTCAAGTGTCCAATCTCACCCACTCCAAGTGTTTCTCTCGGATTTTAGTAGTCACTCAAAGAGTCTCCTCTCCAAGTTCTAAGAGAAAAATCAAGTAACCAATGCTTTCTCCAGTAAACAAGAGATGAACACAAGATAGAAAGATAAGAAAAATTGGTTTTTGAAATCCGTATTAAACCCACTCCAAGGCTGGATTTTTCTTCAGCCAGCATGATTTCTCTTCCACCACCTAGCCAAATAAATCAATTGTTTTCCATAGATCTTTTTTTTCTTTTCTTTTTTATCGCATAGAATGGCCGATTGGAAGTTGCTAGTGGCCCAGGATTTGAGATAAAAGAAGAAGAAGAAGCTGTTGTTAGAATGGAAGATGAGCAAGCATGAAATAGATAGTACCCGGTTGATGCTGGCTTGCTGATACCACTTGATACGTCCTAGATACGGATAGGCATCAGCTCAATCGGAAGCTAAAGGGATATGAACTCACCAAATGGGAGAACTGGTGGAATGAATGGTGACAAAAGGGTTTGCGCCGAAAGGCCCCAACGATACTACCAGACTTCGCATCGTTAGGCGTGTTACGCCACGGCGGTGTTTTTTTTCTAACTATACAACCAAAAGGCTTCGAAACTTGGAGATAACCTCAGCCAAGGAAAACTAAGAAGTGTTCTAAACAAAGAACTAGAGATAAACTCAAATAAAAGGGCGAAAACTCAATGATTTATTTCGTGGCTCTTAGGCCCTATTATAAGATTACAAGTTGTAGAAATCCAAGGAAAATGTGCTAAAAACAAGGCATAGAAGACCGAAAACAAAGATTTGACTACATAAATGTGTTGACTGAAAACAAAGACTTAGATCTGGTCTTCCACACGGTTTTGACTTGTCTTGGGGACTCTCCTTTGACTGCTTGGTCGAAAAATATTCTAAGGAATATCTTGTTTACTTCTTGGGCAAAGTTGTAAACCCTAGAAATGTTTGGATCCACATTTTGGCACAATGCAGTCCGAAACATGCCCATTCATCAAGCATATTTCCTTAGATTTCTGATAGTTTTGGCCCATGTAAATTACTTAGAACCTTGAAGAGATTGGCTTGGTTCATCAGAAAGGGAGTTGACCGATTGTATCTTCTCGGGTGGTCGAACCAGCTTGGAAGATCGAACTAGCTCGCTCAGCTCCTCCAAATGAGTGTCAATCCAGCTCTGCTCGTCTAGGATAGTGTCAGTCCAACTCACTTTAGTATTCAGCTCATCCAAGATAGTGTCAATTAGCCTCATCCAGATCCAAGGCAGTGTCGGTCCAGCTCACCTGAATGTGCACATGTCTGAATTCGCGAGAACTGAAGATCACCTGGTTTGTTAAATGGCATAACTCCCCACATTCTGAACTCCGTTTTGATCTGATCTTCTTCAAGGAGCCTCCATAATTGAGTTGAGAACATTTTCCAAGTTATTTCATGTGCCATAAGCCTCGTTTTTTGGAAGAAATGAGTCAAACAATGAACTTATATCTTTACTGCCTTCCCATGATATGCATGTCTGTTTGCCCGGTTTTGCTATCCAAGGGCGCATCATGTTGTCCCCTATTTTCTAATGAGGACGCTTTTCCGGGAAGATTTAGGCGTTGATTCTGTCGTAACCGATTTTGACCCTAACAGTTGTTTATTTTGATGATATCTCGATTTACAGCAAAGCATGAATGAACATTTGAATTACTTGAAATCTGTTTGAGAAGTGATTAGAAGATAGTTATTTGTTTGCCAAGTTTAAGAAATGTACTTTTGGGGCAGATCACCTTGTGTTTCTATGCTTTGTTGTAACAGCTCAGGGAATCAAGTAGAAGAGGAGAAGGTCAAAGCAATCCGAGATTGGCCAAGTCATAAGAACATGAGTGAGGTTAGGAGTTTCCATGGCCTTGATGGTTCTACAGAAGATCTGTAAAGATATTAGTCCCATAGCTGCCACCTCTTACTGAGTTATCAAGAAGAATGTGGGGGTTTCAGTAGGAAAAGAACAACAGGAAGCCTTCCAAACTTTTGAAAGGGAAGTAACTAATGTTCCTTTGTTAGTTCTTCTTGACGTTGTGAAGAAATTTAAATTGAATGTGATGCCTTCTAGTGTAGGTATTGGAGCCTGTCTGATGCCAGGAAAAGAGGCCAATAGCCTACTTCAATGAGAAACTAAGGCGGGAACAATGCTGAATTACCCAACCTATGACAAAGAACTCTATGCTTTGATTACGGCACTCCAACGTGGCGCACTATCTCTGGCAAAGGAGTTTATAATACATACTGATAATGAGTCTTTGAAGCACTTGAAAGGACAGCACAAGCTCAAGAAGAGACACGCCAGATGGGTAGAGTTTCTGGAAACCTTTCCTGTGTGATCCATTACAAGCAAGGTAAGGAAAACATTGTGGCTGATGCACTGTCCAGAAGGTACACCCTCTTCACCTTTATGGAAGCTAAGCTGATAGGATTTGAATAAATAAATTCTTATTATGAAAATGATCAAGCATTTTAAAGTTCAATTTGAGGAAAGAAAGAAACATACCAGTGGGTGTTTTATCAACTGGATGGTTTTCTCTTTTATGAAAATCGACTTTGTCTACCTAACTGTTATTTGTGAGAGTTGTATGTCAGGGAAGCACATGGAGCGAGGGTTGATGGGGCACTTTGGAGTTGCCAAAACACTCACCGCTTTAAAGGAGCACTTCTATTGGCCGACCTTGAGAAGAGATGTGGAGAGAATTTGCAGCAGATGTGTGGTTTTGCCACCCAAGCCAAGGCCAAAGCTCGACCTCAAGGTTGGTATACCCCTCTCCCCATTTCTGATGCTCCATGGGTCGATATATCAATAGATTTTGTGCTTGGATTTCCTACGACTAGAAAGGGTAGAGATTCAATCTTTGTAGTTGTTGATAGATTCTCAAAGATGGCTCACTTAATTCCATGTCACAAAACGGATAATGCTTTCATGGTTATTGATCTTTCCTTAAAGAAGTTGTTCGTCTGCATGGCATGCCTAGAACAATAATGTCTGATAGGGATACTAATTTTTTAAGTCATTTTTGGAAAACATTATGGTCTAAGCTTGGAACAAAGTTGAAATTTTCTACTACTTGTCATCCTCAAACTAATGGACAAACTGAAGTAGTTAACAGACTTTGTCTACTCTCTTGCGTGCTGTTATTAAAAGGAACATCAAAACTTGGGAAGATTATCTCCCACATGTTGAGCTTACATACAACCATTCTCTGCATAGTGCTACCAAATCCTCACCATTTCAGATTGTTTATGGTTTTGATCCATTGGAATCCTTTGGATTTGATACCATTACCTCTTACATAATACACTAATCTTGATAGCAAGGCAAAATCCGAGTTTGTTGTTTCTCTGCATGGACAGGTTAAGGAGAATATTGAAAGAAAGACAAAGGAGTATGAGAAAAATACAAGCAAGATGAGGTGTGAGGTGTTGTTGGAACCAGGAGATTTGGTATGGATTTACTTAAGGAAGGAAAGGTTCCCTGATGAGTGGAAGTCTAAGCTCTTACCAAAAACAGATGGTCCATTCACAGTACTTGAACGCATCAACAACAATGTTACAAAATAGACCATGAAGGTAAGTATTCGGTGAGTTCTACTTTAAATATTGCCTGAATTGATCCCTTTTTGTGTAGATGCCTTGGATTTGAGGTCAAATCCTTTCAAAAGAAGAGGGGATGATGTGATCATGGATGAATCAGGAGCTGATACAGAGTAGGATGAGATGGAGGAGTGTGACACTGAAGATGGAGCTGGAAAGGAGCTGAATGAGAGTGACACTCAACCAGGAGCTGACATGGAGCTGAATGAGAGTGACACTCGACCAGGAGATGAGAAGGAGCTGAATGAGAGTGACAATCGACCAAGAGCTTATCTGGAGCTGAATGACAGTGTCACTAAACCAGGAGCTTAATTGAAGCTGGATAGCAAAGACACTCGACCAGAAGCTGGAAAGAAGGCTGCTCAGGCCCAAATCCAAATTGTTGATGAATCTGATAACTTCTTTCAGCCCAAAAGGATCAAGACCCATTCTCTTTTCTAAAGGACCCATGAAGAGATCCAGGACCAGAAGACTGGAGAAATCAATTGGTTGTTTGGTTTACACTAAAACAGAACCAAATCAGAAGAAAACCAAGTCAAGATTCAACCCACCTATTCAACTTCTCAGTCTTCGAAAGTGCTTAGTATTCTGCCTTATACTTCCTAGTCTTTACACAAGTATTTGTTTCAAATTTCCACAAGTCCTTGGCGTGTAAAGACTTTTCTTTATTCTTTATAAACCCATGTTAATCTCTGAGAATAAATCAATCACTTCTTTTATCAAAACCTTCTACAAAGCTTGCTGATTCCTTTGTACAGTTTTTGGACATCGATTTGGCAAGCGAGAGTGATCTCCCTAAGCCTTGGTCCTATTCACTAGTGGGGCTGACTCTCATGGACTAAGACCACCCAGAAAGGTGTCTGATCATTCCGCAGATCATCCACTGAAGCCATCTCTATCATCGACCACAATCCCCCCCCTTCTATCATTCATCATTCGAAATCCATCAGTTTTATTAACCGGATCCATCACCACCATAACTGTCTAGATCGACCTTCAAGAGCATCCTTAGGCTTTTCCTTGACCAGGGACTCATCAATCCTGCATGACCTTATCCATGGTCTGCGGTATGTGACAAGACGGACTTGTACGAATTAAAATCCAAGGATAAAACCATGATAGACGATTCACGCCATCACTCATGAACATCCATACAAACAATACTACGAAACACTCTGAACCTAATAGACTTGCGCTTAAGGATTTTGATTGCTGGATTTTTTCATTGTAAAAACTAAAAGATTAGAAGAGAGACAAGTTCTATATAAAGGACGAGGAGAGAAGTTTGTTTTAGTTAAAAGATTATGCGGAAGTGTTTATGAGAATCTGCGGTGATTATACTAAAATCAAGAAACGGGGGAAGGTTGCAACCACTCCGAAAATCTTGCAAGACTCATTTCAAAAGTTTTTTCTAAAGTGAAAATATGTCTAAAACGCTCACAGAATAATACTCCAAAAATAATATCTTGTAGTGGCCTGCGGCCCACATTCTCCCAAACCCAAGTCGAAGCCCATGCCCATGCCTAATCCCAAGCCCAAGCCCAATCCCAAGTCCAAGACCACGCCGAGCCGAGCGGATGGCGGCGGCGGCGTGCCGCGCATGGGGAGCCTTCCTCTCTCCAAGCCTTTGAAACCAAGACAAGGTGGGAGCAAATATATATACATATATATATATATATTTCTCATTCATCTTATTTCTCCCCGAGGTGGGGACTTCTTCTCCTTCCACTTCATTTATTTGTGCCACAATGCCTTGAACTGGATTGGCCTATTGGCCCATTTCTTTCACATTTTGCCATTATGATAATTGGCCCAACTATAAGATCTTGTTATGGAGGACGGCGAGGGTACTTGAACGGGGGTTGGTGGTGGCAATTTGAAATTAAGATCATAGGATCAATTTATTGTCTCTCCCCCAACTCCGACCTCCATATCTATGCTCCTTAAAGCTCTCTCTTGCATATTCTCATGATCTCTCAGTGGTGTGGCTCCCGTTTAAGATCTAGGGGTGTTGGATTAAACTTGAAGAAAAGGAAAGTTGAGATACAAGCTAGAGACTATTCCTACCGTGATATGAAATTAGGAATACTAATATGTTCAGGAGTTATCTAGATATATTACGTAATAGGATAAGGAATTATTAATCTATATATAAAAAGATGTGAGGTTGCTTGCATAAACTTATGAGGAGAACCTTCATCTGTTGGGGTCAAAAATCGTTACGGCACGCCTGAAACCTCCAGGAAGACATCTTCCTTTGAAAAAGAGGGGAAAATGATTTAAAGGAAAGAAGAGCAGGAAAAACTGAAATCAAGTTTTGTATAAACTTTGATAAAAGATTAATACGGCGAGTCCTCCAACAAACGGGTCCGAGTATTGAAAACAATAAAACAACCACAAGTCTCGATCGTCTGATTCACCCGTTTGGCGAATCAGACATGTCCAACTCACCAAACGGACAAGTTTGGCCAGGCAGACCGTTCAACTCGCCCATTCGACGAGTTGGACCAAGAACAATGGCCAACTCGCCCCGATCGGCGAGTTGGACCAAGTAAGATGGGTCAACTCGGCCCGTCCGGCATGTTGGAACAAGCAAGGGAGGAAAAAATTGCCTGTTCGGCGAGTTGGACCAAGAATGATGGCCAACTCGCTTGATTGGTGAGTTGAACCAAGCTAGTTGGTCAATTCGCCCATTCGGCCAGTTGGACAGTAAAACTCGCCGAACGGGCTAGTTTTGACCGAAGGCAAGATGGTCAACTCACCGAACGGGTGATTTGGACCGAGCAAGATGGTCAAATAGCCGGTTCGGCAAGTTAGACATGTCTTAACTCGCCGAACGGGCGATTTGGACCCATCAAGGTGGTCAACTTGCCCGTTCGGCGAGTTGGCAAAGCATGACGGCCAACTCGCTCGTTCAGCTAGTTGAACCAACACAACTCACCCACAAGGCTAGTTGCGACCGAATATGGACCGGAAATTATACCTCTCGGTTGAACCTCGGCCAGATCGACCCCTCGTTTTCCTCGATCGGAGTTACCGTTGGACTTTATGACAAAAACCGCAAAGACTCATCTTCCTGAATGAAGTTCATGGTTATCGTATAAAAGGCAACGGTTAACTCAACACCCACAGTTGTCTAAGCTATACAAGAAGTGTGAACTTCCTAGATAAAGTTGATGTCGTATTCATTCGAAAAAATCGTAAAAACATTTAAGTCGAAATACGGCCCAAAGAGGCCTAGGAACGCGGCTGATATAGCCTATTTATTACCTGTTTTAGACCATGTTATAGACTCTATTTATAGTCTTTTATGTGTGTCGAGGATATGTTTAGAGTTCTTTACAGGTCCAGGTACGTTTGGTGATATTTGGAGATACTTGGGGAGCTTTTGGAGCATTTGGAGAAGAATAATTCGTAACTGATCATTGAAGTACGAGATTACCATCGATCGACGATACAACGTCGGCGTCGACCGATGTTACATAACCAAGATCGATCGATGTTGAACATCTGCCATCGAACGATGTCCAGTTTGCAGACGGCCGACTTTCAAGCCAAGTTAGAGACATGACATAAAATTACAAGACTACCCTTGGACGAGTTTTGACCTAGACTTTAGGGTTTTATTTTTATACTTTATGTATTGCACCATGCTAAGTGTGCTTGTTTTCTTTTAATTAGTATATTCTATGTGTTTTTAAAATCTCGTTATTTTATCTATGCATTTTATTCAGATTCTTCTTAATTTAATATGTCTGAGTAATCATCAACTAGGTTTAGGGTTTATCAATGGTATTGATGGATTAGCCAAACAATAGAATTGTTAGGTCATTATTAGATATGTTAATTGAATTGTGTTTATTGCTTGTGTACTAGAGTAGCTAACTAGAACCCTGATAATAGGATAGTTAGGCCCAATTAAATGAGAAATTATTTTGTCAATCTAGTGAACTTATCGAACTAGGTCATAACACTTGATTCAAGAAACCATTGATTGACGCAGGATCATTGCCAACGATCGAGGGTCATTCCGTGTCAACAAGCGAGAGCTGAGACATTGGACTTGGTCAATAGATTAGGCGCTCATGAGAGAGCTGGTGTATTTTAAATTAGATTTCATGTTCTATGTTTTAAATACCTTTAACTTCTATCTACTATAATCCACTTGCCTGAGACCCTAGATCTAGCATATTTCAATTTTTACATTACTAGGATATTTCCATATTTATATTATTAGCATATTTCCATATTTACATTACTAGCATATTTTAAATATTTGCATTATTAGCATATTTCCATATTCATATTATTAGCATATTTCCATATTGCATGTATACCTTCTAATAAGGAATATTTCTTTGCCAGGTTACTTGCTACCAATATATATATAGTTACCTAGTTTAGCCTTTAGAAATAAGAAATTTATTGTGTGCCTTTGTTCTCTGTGGATTCGATCCCCAAGTACTACACCCGATCTCTCTTGACAAGAGTGTTATTGTATTGTGTGTTAGGATTAAGGGTTAATTTGACAACTGTTTTTTAGGATATTATTACCCTATTAAAACATAAAAACACACCCCCACGTCAAATTTGGCGCCGTTGCCGGTGAACATTGATCGCCATTAGATTTATTTTCTAGGACTTAGTCTAGGTTTGTTACTTTCAAGGTTACTGATTTTTCTTTTTCTTTGTTTTTCAGGTGCATGCAAAAGAGTACCAGGAGCAACTTAGGACAAGACTTACTATTCTCTGACCCACAGCAACTCGAACGTACGATCCACAAAGAAGATGGCACACATCGATCGACGGTATACCTTCAGCATCGACCGATACATCTTTACGGATAACATCGACCGATACCAGATCTCTAGCATCGACCGATATTGATTACTTAGCATCGATCGACATCATCTTATCCGCATCGATCGACGACCGCAGACGAGTTCAGATGGTTGGGCCTATAATTGTGGTTCAGAATGAGAATGGAGACTTGCCTTACCTCAACGGCCACCTGTGTAATGCAGCAGGTCAAAGGATATATGATCAAGCGGACTATAATCCCTGAAGCAAAGCAGACGCTGCAATAGCTGAACCTGAAGCTACACCCCAGCTTCTCAAAGAACGCTGGCTGACTACAACCGTCCAAACCAGTACTACACCAACAGAACCGCCATTCGTCCTCCAACTTTTCAGAGAAACGATTATGAGATCAAGCCCTCTTACTTCGGACTTGTAGCGCATACAACTTACCATGGGTTGAGACACGAACACCCTAAGGATCATCTGGAGCGATTTAAGGATCTAGTGACTGCTATTAAAGCCAATGGAGTCCCTAAGGACTATCTTTTCTGTAAGATCTTCAAGTACTCACTTGTTGGAGAAGCTTCATATTGGCTTAAGCCACTACCACCAGGATCTCTGACATCCTGGACTGACATTAAGAAATCTTTCGTCTGTAACTTCTTTGATGTCGCAAGAGTACAAGATTTGAGGAGCAAGATTGCTACTTTTTCACAAGAGCCTTCAGAGTCTTTCAGAAACTCATGGGTCAGATTCAAGTCATACCAGAGAGACTGTTCACATCATGGGTTCAACAAAGTGCAACCTCTTAGCACTTTCTTCAGAGGTATTGGACTGCAATATCAGATGGCTTTGGACACAACTAGTGAAGGAAATTTCAGCACAATGAGCTCTGAAGAAGCTACAAGATTGATCGATAATCTGGCATCTAGCAGCACTACCAAGAACACCGATTTTGAGAGGAATAAATCAACTCCAACAATAAGCAAGGAGCAGATTGAAGAGGTAACGGCAAAGCTGGAGAGTGTCCATATTTTTTTCAGAAAACAGGTTTCTTTTGCAGAGGTAGAAGCGATAAATTTTGGAGAAGATGAGATTGGAGAAGAGGATGTGAACTGCATCGATGGAAATGGTTTCCAAAGACAAGGAAATCCAGGTTTCAGCAGGAATTCCTATGGCGCTGGTCAAATGAGTAACTTTAATCAGAGTTCACAGCGAAACCCCTTCAATAACGACAGGACATATGGATCTTCCTACTACCCAAATACTCCACCAGAAACTCAGTGAAGCAACATTGAAGCAATGGTTGATAGAGTCTTAGAAGGACAGCAGAAGATGACTGTGGACTTTAACGGAAAGATATATGGTTTATACCTCAAACTCAACACCAAGTTTGAAAACCTCATCACCCATATGAAGAAGTTGGAGAACCAAGTGATGCAAACAAGTGAGACCATTAGGAGACATGAGAGCCTGATTAAGGAGAAGATGGAGACTGGGCAAGGGCACCACGTCAATGCATTAATTGATGAGGATTTCTGGCAGGAAGTGAAACCTAAAGACACAAACATTCGTGTGGAAAACTCTATATCACTCGGCAATTCCCACCCGCGTCGATTGACGCAAGACAACGTCCATCGACCGATGGTGAAACCCACATAATCGATAGCCTCATGCGAATCAACTAACATCGATCGACACCATGCTCACGATCTCTATCGACATAGAGACAAAAGAATCGATCGACACTACATGCCTGGCATCAATCGACAGCGTGGAAACCCAGTCCGATTGCCCAACCCTCAACGCAAGTCTATTTGTGCGTCCAACAGCAAAAATTTCAGAACAGAATACAAACATGTCTGAATCTACAGATCTTGATAGAGAAGAAGAGGGACACTCAAGGAGGAGACAAAAGATCCCAAATATCTACCCAGAGAAGCCAATGAAAACGAGATGGATGGCTTTGCTAAAAGAGTTTTTAAAAATCCTTTAGATATATCTTTTGGTGAAGCTTTTTATACTCACAGATTGTTGATGTTTTTCAGCGAAACAAGGGAAACAGATGATGACATAGAAACAAGAGAACCTGTTTGGAAAAGAAAAGTGATCCTGGGAAGTTTGTGATTCCATGCTTCATCAAAGGAAATAAATACCCTAACGCCCTCTGCGACACTGTATCTTCAGTGAGCATTATGCCAATGTCTATGGCATAAGAGCTGCACCTAAGAGTGGAACCCTCCAATGGTTCGTTCACGTTTGTGGACTGCTCAAAAGTAAACTCATGAGGGATGGTAAAAGATATTCCAGTACAGATCAACAACACCTTTGTCCCAGTAGACTTTCATATGATGGACATCAGGATAGATTGGAACTCTTCGTTACGACTTGGGAGAGCTTTCATGGCTACTGTGGGAGCCATATGTGACATGAAGTTAAACAGGTTGTATCTATCTCTAATTGATAAAAATATTTTTTTATGAACCTGTTAAAAACAAGAACAAGGCTACCCTGGTCGAATTATGTAATGATGCAGAGCTTGTGGCCACATGTTTCTGCGATTACGAGTGTAATGAGAAATTGGCATATGGAGCATCAATCGACACCCAACCCTTCGAATCGATCAACAGTCTTGCACATCAACAATCGATCGATACCCACCCTTCAGCATTGATCGACACCCATACCCCAGAACCGATCCATACCCACCATGCTGATTACGATCACAACCCAGCCTACCTCGAATACGATGAAAACTACAGAGAAGAAGAACTGATCGAGTACCGAGGGTGTACTATGGAAGAGGCTTGAGTTTTTCATGTTTCCCATAAACCGGGGAAATCGACATCGATCGACGGCAACCATAAGCCATCGATCGATACTGAACACAAAGCAGAAACCAAACATGATTCAGCAGAAGAACAAGACATGGAAGGTTGTTATATACAACCAGATGAGTTTGGTATTATGAGAGATCCAGACGGTCACGCAAGAGCTATGGATGACAGAATTCTAAACGTCAAGAAAGAGGATGTGGCAGATATACTTGCAATGGCCAATGGAGCTGGAAACCTTTTTGGGCACCGGTCTGATTATCGAGCATCGATCGATAGTAACCATAGACCATCGATCGACACCAATTGGGCATGCCAAGGATACAGTGAAGACTATGAAGAATATGACTCAGAATATGATAAGGATGAAGCTTGCTGGGTAATGAAAGCAAGAGTAGGCAATCCAGCATCAATAATCGGCCCATCTTGGCCATCACAAGACATCAAACGTAAAACAGATCCTTCAATTGGACCAGAAGAAACAGAAGATGGTTACCTTAGACCAGATGAGTTTGGAATTTTCAGAGATGTATAAGGATCTATTCTGTTGAGCTAGGTTGCTAGAAATAAACGAGAGTTGATTTAGTCAATCTAGTGAACTTATCGAACTAGGTCATAACGCTTGATTCAAGAAACCATCGATCAACGCAGGATCATTGCCATCGATTGACGGTCATTCTATGTAAACAAGCGAGAGCTCAGACACTGGACTTGTTCACTAGATTAGACGCGCATGCGAGAGCTAATGTAATTTAAATTAGATTTCGAGTTTTATGTTTAAATACCTTTAACTTTTGTCTACTATAATACACTTGCCTGAAACCCTAGATCAAACATATTTTCATATTTACATTTCTAGCATATTTCCATATTTACTTTACTAGAATATTCAATATTTACATTACTAGCATTTTTCCATACGAAATAAGGGTTAATTTAACAGCTGTTTGTTTAGGATATTATTACCCTATTAAAACATAAAAACACACACCCACGTCAGCGGCTAATGACTCATGTGCGATTTCATACGAAATTGAGCCCAACAATGTTATGAAGGTGTATCTTTACTCGCAGAAGAAGATAAATCTTGCGAAATCAAAAGATAAATGTCAAGTTTCCAAGATATTGATTGTGGGAACCGAAATTCGCATTGTCAATTTCCGTTGAATTAGGAACGCATGATAAACCCTAGTTTCCCAGAGGTCCCAGATATCTGCAAAACCACATGCCAATCTACCAAAATACAAAGTAAATATGGAAAACAAATTAAGAATCGAAAAGAGAGCAAATAGATGTCTTATTCTGAATTTGCGTATGAGCGTTTACAACAGGATAGGAACCTAGGCTATGAGAGATGTCGGCGAGATCCTTAGTTCTAATAACCTAAGACTTCAAAACCCTAGTTGATTCGCATCTCGAATAACAAAAACGAAAAGTTGCCTAAATACTGTAAGTGCTAAGCTATATTTGCTCTGAGTGGAGATTTTTGTGTGTGTTCTGCATCATCACCCTCAAAGTCCTTATATACTCCTCTAGAGGCGGTTTTCTTTTCCCCCTTCTGCCCTTGGTCGAACTTATCGCTTCATGGAAATATTCCTTTTTTCCTCGATCTTCATGATTATCTTCGGAAACTTAACATTTATCCTTCGCTCCTGACATTTATCCATTTGAACTTAACATTTATCCTTTCCTGTAAAATAAAAGATAAACCGTCACAAGGTTTGGTCTTGATTTCGGATAAAATCGCGAGTGGGCCTTTAGCCGAGCTTTAGACCTCGTCGGACCGTTTTTTGACTTAGGTGTTTCGACGATTTTATCGAGATAAAATTATTAAGACGACGTCGTCCGAGATTTAGGATCTTTCGTATGGGACGTGTGACTCTAGGTGTTTATATAACTGTTATTGTCTCATACGATCGACCCGATCCTTTCTTGAGAAAACGAGTTCTTTCGGTAAGGTTCCAATGTCAATCCTGATCGAGACGAAACAAAGATAAGTTTGATGAAGTATCGAAAGAGGGAGTTTTACAAGGACGAGGTGAAACTGGATTGATTTGATCTAAATTTCCCGAATGAGCAAGTCGGATTGCTCGTGTAATCTAACTCGCCCGTTTGGCGAGTTAATCTTGTCCAACTCGCCACACGGGCAAGTTGGCCGTGTCGTGCCTACCAACTCTGCCGTACGGCAAGTTGGCCTTGTCCAACTCCCCGTACGGGCGAGTTGGTAATGTCATGCCATTCAACTCGCCCGTGTGGCCGAGTTAGTTGATCCATGCTGACCAACTCGCCCATATGGCGAGTTGGTTGGTCAATCCGACCAACTCGCCATCTGGTGAGATGGCCTTGTCCAGCTCGCCATACGGGTGAGTTGGTTGATCCGTGTTCCTTTATTTTGAGTTGTGGCCAGAAGACTTTTGTTAAGTCGATTTCGTGACTGAGTTCGTATAGAAACATGACTTTTAGATGCTGATTTCGAGAATACAATTTTTGACCCCAATAGTTAGTCCCCCAGCTCACAAGTTTCGGGCTCGATTCTTGCGGGCGAGTGAGGGTGTTTAATCGTAATCTGCAGTAAAAATTAGTTTTCTCGATAAGTTTTTTCCGATTATTTTAATGTGGAAAATCCTTCAGCCCTTTTTTTTTATTATTATAAATATAGCCTCCCATTTCTCATTTTTTCCACACACTCAAATTTCCTCAAGTTTGCTTTGCTTCCCAGAAATAATTTTTCTTTGACGAAATATCTTCTTCCAGCAACCTTCAGAGGCGTGATGATGTCGAAATGGGAAGTGGCAAGAGGCTCTAGTTAAAGGGAAATCTGGGAGAGCAAGAGGCACCAGGTTGATGCCGTCTTAGATAATGATTTTGGGGAAATAATCGAGCATGAGAAACTGGAAGAAGGTGCTTTTCTAGTCAAAAGTTCTATGACCTTTGGCAGCTCACACTGGTGTCGATCGACAACATCGGATTAGCATCGATCGACACCCATAGAAAAGTACATAGGAACGGTCAAAATTCAGAGAAACTCAGACTTTGCCACATGACACCCGCTTCCTCTTAACCCGTATTGTGTTAAAACGGACTCCGTCGTTCGACACCATCATGAACACATCGATCGGCATAAACGGGCAACAAATGATCGACGACAGCAGAGGAGCATCGATCAACACACGCCCATGTCAAGACATAATTCACACCGCTCATCAGAAAGGCCAACAGTGATCACCAATCAGCAGGATGTCGGTGCACCAGAAAAAGTGCAATTGATTCCAGCTGAAACCACTTTCGTTGAAAGCATTGATCAACGGTACACACCATATATCGATCGACACCAGCTTGACGAACATAAATCTGCCATGGACAAGAAGGTAGCGAAAGAAAGAAGTCCAAAGAACAGAGTGAGATCTAGAGAACCCAATGTTCCCAAACACCTCAGGAGAGAAGCTAACAAGGCTGAACTTGATGGATTTCAAAAGAGAGTGAAGAGGGTCCCTAAGGATATGTCTTTCGAGGATGCATATCACCAGTACAGACTTGGTAATTTCTTTAGAGAGAGAAAGGAGACGAATAAGGACATTGAGTTGCTCTTTATATGGTCAGCCGTAAATCCAAGAAGACACTGAAGAAGGAACAAGATCATGGGAAGTTTCTGACTCCCTGCTGTATACATGACACTAGTTTCCCATACGCCCTCTGTGATACTGGATCTTCCGTCAGCATCATGGCCAAGAACACTACCGAATTGTTAGGATTAAAGGTGGAACCTTCTCAAGATAGCTTCACCTTCGCGGATAACTCCAAGGTAAACTCAGCAGGCACGGTCTAGAATGTTAAAGTAGAGATAGGTGAATGCACTGTTCCTGTGGACTTTCATGTTTTGGGAAGCAAATGAGGTCGAGAATCTTCTCTTATCTTTGCAAGAGCCTTTATGGCTACAAGGGGCAGTTTGTGATCTAAAGAAGAATAGGATGTTCCTTACTAATGTTGATGAAAATGTCGTCTACAATCCTATGGGAAAGACCAAAAGTACGGGATTTATTTCATGGATAGAGCCGTCTGAAGATCCAGCAGATGCACCTGATTCAAACAGCAAAACCACAAAACCAGCATCACTGTCGATCGACACCCATAGAAGATTACGTAGGAAAGGTGAAAATTCAGACCCACTCAGACTTCGCCACATGACACCTGCTTCCTCTCAACCCGTATTGTGTTAAAACGGAATCCGTCGATCTACACCATCATGAAAACATCGATCGACATCAACGGGCGACAAACTATCGACGACAGCAGACGATCATCGATGAACAAACGCCCATGTCAAGCCATAATTCACACCGCTCATCAGAAAGGCCAACAATGATCACTAATCAGCAGGATGTCGGTGCACCAGAACAAGTGCAATTGATTCCTGCTGAAACATCTTTCGTTGAAAGCATCAATCGATGGTACACAAAATATATCGATCAACACCAGCTTGACGAACATAAATCTGCCATGGACAAGCAGGCAGCAAAAGAAAGATGTCCAAAGAAAAGAGTAAGATCTAGAGAACCCTATGTTCCCAAACACCTCAGGAGAAAAGCTAACAAGGCTGAACTTAATGGATTTCAAAAGAGAGTAAAGAGGGTCCCTAAGGATATGTCTTTCGAGGATGCATATCACCAGTACAAACTTGGTAATTTCTTCAGAGAGAGCAAGGAGACGGATAAAGACATTGAGTTGCTGTTTAATATGGTTAGCCGTAAATCCAAGAAGACACTGAAGAAGGAACAAGATCCTGGGAAGTTTCTGACTCCCTGCTGTATACATGACACTAGTTTCCCATACGCCCTCTGTGATACTGGATCTGCAGTCAGGATCATGGCCAAGAACACTGCCGAACTGGAACCTTCTCAAGATAGCTTCACCTTCGCGGATAACTCCAAGGTAAACTCAGCAGGCACGATCTATAATGTTAAAGTAGAGATAGGTGAATGCACTGTTCCTGTGGACTTTCGTGTTTTGGGAAGCAAATCAGGTCGAGAATATTCTCTTATCTTTGGAAGAGCCTTTATGGCTACAAGGGGCAGTTTGTGATCTCAAGAAGAATAGGATGTGCCTTACTAATGTTGATGAAAATGTCTTCTACAATCATATGGGAAAGAACAAAAGTGTGGGATTTATTTCATGGATAGAGTTGTCTGAATATCCAGCACCTGCACCTGATTCAAACAGAGAAACCACAGAACCAGTATCACCGACGATCGACACTCGCCTAATAGCGTCGATCGAGACTCTCCAGATTTTAGAGAAACCTGTGATTGAAAAGCCTAAGTCTGGGGTAAGGGCCAGGAAGAAGAAAAAGAAAAAGAAAAAAAAGGTAAATACATATTTCTTGTCACCGGTTCCTTCCCGATGTTATGAGGGAAGTCTTGAGTATAGGATTTGCAGCAAAGGAAGTATGCAACCTTTTACCAAGGTCAGGTTGCTATATGATCCAGAGAGGAAAGACAAAGGGGAAGTTTCTTTAAGAGGTTTTATCAACAACATCATCAAAATGAGGAAGAGGGACACTGAAAGCTGTCCTGGCAGAAGTTCTCCTTCTCATCCGGACTGGATTAGAGTTCTAAAACGTCGAGCTTAAGACTATAACCAAGCTCTGAGTGGGAGGCAACCCACTATTTACTAAGTTTTTATTTAGGTTTTACTAATACTACTATTTATTTCGAGTTTTATTTTATTTTACAAACTATTTGAGTCCACCATCGATCGACAACATAGAGGCACCATCTATCGAAAATGGACCGCGACCACCAATCAACCAAACATTCTTACCATCGATCAACACCCTCTTACAGAGAGAGGTATCGAGTTTTATATTTAAGCTATTTACTTATGATTTATGTTTTCCTAACTATTCTGGGACGGATTACACTAGGGGCAATGTAATTTAAGTCTGGGGAGGTTCGCTAACGCTATTTATTTGTTTTTGAGTTTTATTTATATATATAAGTTTATCAAAAAGTTTTATTGAGTCAAGAAGGAGACTATGATCAAGATTTATTATTGACTAACCACACTTTAGCACTATTCTTAGAAGGTTGTTTGCAGAGATTACTAGAGATACCAAAGTGGATCATCCTGCCACTATATCACACTTGTTTAGAAAGTTTGAAGGAACCGAAGCTGCTTTCCAACACTAATCCTGAGATTATTAGCTTGCATTGGGGCTTGGTATACACTAGATCGGATTCCTTCTGCAAGTCTGCAAGGTAAAATTTTGTATGCTTTTGATTCCCCTCTCTCTCTCGTTCAGATAAAAAGGATCGAACAAGATTTGGTGGTTACAACCATTAAAGCTTGATTCATGTGATTCTAGAAAGAGATAAATGTCAAAAAGAAGTGAATAGGATCTGGTGGCAAAAACCATTAGTGCTTGATTCATGGAAGCCTATCCAAATATCTCAGTCAATTTAAAAAATAAAATGATACCCTCAAAAGAATGGAGACATTAACTGAGAAGAAGTGAGAACAGAGAGAGAGGAAAGGAAGCAGAGAAGGCTACCTGTGTGTTCAAATACTTGCATAGGTAATATTCCATATATTCTTTGATAGATATTTCCAAGGTAAATCCTGCACTATTATTTATGCAAGGAAATGAAATCAGTAGAGGGGAGAGTTAGACTAGTATTCGCTAAGTTGTTGGTAAAATGGAATTGGTTACTATACTAGGATAGAGTATATAAAGTTTCTTTGTGATTAACATGATAGGATGTGGTTGCAACAAAGTATGGTGATAGTTTTACTTATACATTATGTGAGTGCCCGCTTTTCAAAACCTCTTTCACAGGCTTGTTTGCTTGAGGACAAGCAAAAGATTAAGTCTTGGGGAGTTGATAGGGTCTAATATCATCCCTTTTAGAGTCTATTATATGTATTTGGAGTATTTCTTAGAGTATTTTAAGTTTCAGGTACGTTCTGGAGAACTTTTGTGATTTTAGAGATTTTAGAGATGCAGAACTACGCAGATGCGTCAGATCTTTAGCTATCTATGGAGACCTTCCCAAAGTGAGATTGGGCTGAAGATTTGACATAATATATAACTTTTATATAGCTTTCTAATGCCACCGGTTTGAGGTCCATCAGATAGTTAGATCTAAAGTTATTCCCGATTTAATTAATAGTAGTATGTCTGTCTCGCGAGAGGAATCTAAACATCCTTGGTGTCGATCGACGGTGATCCCAAAAGACAGGCCCAGCTTTTTTCAGGGCCGACTAAAAACCAGATATCATGGCAAGTTACCAGAATACCCCTGCACGAGTTTAGACCTAATTTATATAGTTTTCTAAGCCATTGTTGATGGCTAGGCTTTATTTTTATTCGTTGTCTTAAGTTTTGGAGAGAAGATCAATTCTCCTTCAGAGATTGATTGGAACTCCTTTGGTTTTATATTGATTTATATATCTATTATTTAGTCAGACTATGGTTTGTGTTATTGATTCCATGTCTGAGTAATCATCTTGTTAGGTTTAGGGATTTCATGTTCTTAATGTCAAATTGATAGTCATAGGATTGCTAGGTTATCTATAGATCTCTACACCAGGGTGGCTTGTAATACTTGGATCTAGAGTAGTGGAATAGCACTAGAGTATGACTGATTGCTTGAACCTAGAATCATAGTACAATTGAGAGGCAGGAGAGTGCAATTAAATGTGTGTTAATGCTTGTCTGAGGTAGTATCGATAGATACCCAAGCATTCGTATCGATTGACGCTCATCCTTGTTTGCATGCTAGAGCTAGAACATAGAACTTAGGCATCTGATTAGTAATTGCATGCGAGAGCTGAATTACTTGCTTATTGAATTCGAGTTATAGAATTTGATCTACAAAACCCTTAGCATCTGTGATTTGTGTTTTGAATCTATTGATTGATAAATCCCCAGACCTAGCTATTTCATCTTATTGTTATCAAACCAATCACCTGCTTACTTTTCTGTTATTACTAATTTAATAAATTGTTTCCCTAGCTTATTCTAAACATCTATAGTCTATTGTGTGCCCACACTCCCTTTGGATTCGATCCCTAAGTACTACAACTGAACCTCTTATTTGAGAGAGTGAAAGGTAGCTTATAGGGTTTATTTGAGAGTGCATGATAAAAGCTACATCAAATTTGGCGCCGTTTCCCGGGAGCGAGGATCGCCATTAGACTTGAGTAATAGGTTTAGTCTAGGTTTTTATTTTCTGTTTTAGTTACTTACATAAAAAATTCTTGTCTTTCAGGTACATGCAGAGTAATACAAGGAGCAACAAGGAAAAAGACTTACTTTTCTCGGACACAGCAGCTATTGAACGCACCATCCGCAGAGAAAAACGTTTAGCATCGATCGACAACAACACTTCAACATCAATTGACACCACTCTTGGACGAACATCGATCGACACTTCTACTATACCATCGATCGACCGTAACCAGCGAGTAGAGATGGCAGCGACATTTATTCTGACTAGATGGGAATGGAAACCTGCATGACCCTGAGGGTTATCTGTGTAATGCAGCAGGTCAAAAATTAGAACAAGGGGCTGTAATCACTGAGCATCGACGGATAACAGAGTTGTTCAGGCCTACTCGTGACTATATATTAACAGGTATGTGATTCAACCTCGAGAAATCCAGGGGGTCAACGACCAGATAAGACATGCATACTTTATTCATGTGAGCGAGCACCCCTTTCATGGCCTTCCCCATGAAGATCCCGTGGACCACATTGAAACACAAGAGGATTTTGTTTCTAGCATCCTGGAGCATGAAGAAACTAAAGACTATATTCTATGCAAGTTATTCAAGTATTCTCGCTCTGGGAATGCACTTGTTTGGCTGAAACTTCTACCACCAAGGATCTCTCACTACCTGGGATGATGTCAAGACTGTGTTTCTGTTGAACACAAGTTCAATCTTCTTTTCCCATTCCAGATATTCTTTTGGATCAGCAGTACCTTTAAACTCTGGAATCTTCGTTTCAACCCTCCTAGAGGGTCACTATTTTGTGGCCTTTCTTCTTGATATGCCATGGATTTTACCTATTCTACATATGATTTATAAAGTAATTTTAGAGTCTTTTATATGCATATGGTACTGTTTTAGAGTATTTAAAGGTGTATGTACTCATTGGAAGCAATTGGAGCTTTTGGGCTATTTTGGAGAATTTAGGATGCTCAGCCATAAACTCAGAGGATCCAATTTATGCATGAACCATCGATCAACGTCACACACTGTGCGTCGATTGACAGCCAAGTCAACTGCGAGATTAATGAAGGCTTGAGAAATCACAAGTTTTTCCCATAAGTTTCATCATTTGCACGACAAGTCCTTGGCCAAAATTTAGACTATTTATTAGGATTTCAATCTTAGTTTTAACCTAAGCCTAGAAGACCTAAGAAAGAGTTGTCTTCTAAGTTACACAAGAAGTTTTAGAGTTGAGAGTTGGAACACCTTGTCAAATCTATTGGAGAGAGAGATCTGATCATCATTACAGAGAAGATCTTGAACTCCTTATCTTTTTACTCAGCATATTCTATGCATTTTATTGACTTCATTCATGTTCTTTATTGCCATGTTTGAGTAATTCGTTGTTAGATTTAGGGTTATTCAATGGTAGTAATGCATTGCTGATTTTATAGAATTGTTAGGGTAATCTTCTTGGTTCTTTGTTTAAGTTGCTCTTAATGCTAAGTTGAACTTAATCACCTCAATCTTAGAAATTAGGATTCTATGACGCAAGCGAGAGCCTGGTTATAACCTGGAACATATCTTAAAAAATCTAAATAACCGGTAACAAACGAGAGTTGAATTGGAAATTTAGAGAACCCATCAAACCGCGAATCCAGTATTGTTTAGAATGAGTGTCGATCGATACACCTTATGGACATCGAACGACACTCATTTGAGATGGCGAGAGCGATCTCCTAAACCCTAAGGTTTGAGTTCGAGAACGGTGCTTAATTAAAACCCTAGCAATCTATTAGTTGCATTACCTGATTCTACCTGAGAATTTCCCCTAAAGTCTAATCTCTTACACTTGATCTTTACAAACTAAATCAATCTTGCAATCGCTTTTATTATTATTATAATTCATCTAGCTTTAATTTGAAAACAATAAGTCTATTGTGCAATCCGAGCCTCTATGGATTTGATCCCTAAGTACTACACTGAACCTTTTATTTGAGAGAGTAAAAGTGGGAAAGGGTTATTTTGAAGGTGAAATAAAACCCCACATCAATTTGGGGCCGTTGCCAGGGACTCTTTCTTATTGCCATTAGATTTCGTTTAGAATATTGTCTCAATTTTTACTTTACTGTTTGCTAAATTATTCTTTCCCTGATCCTCATGACACATGTACTTAAAGGAGAGAACATGGATTCATGACAACAAGAATCGATCAATGTTGGTCCACTACTGTCGGGCGACACCCTTCCATTTCCATCGATCAATACCGATCAGCCGGAAGAAGGTAAGTATGTCTTTAATGATTCTGATAATAACAAAGTAGTCTTGATAGAACCAATGAACAATAAAAGCAACGAAGCAAGCCAACTCATTAATTATCAGGGGGCTGCAATCCCCGATCAAATCACCAAATCTCCAAAGAGTGAGATAAAGCATGAATTTCCAATGCTCGAATACCTAAATCCCTGGAGGACCTATTCCAATAGGTCCGCAATTCGATTATCTGATAACCATATCTGATATTCCAATAGGTGAGCTTAATATAGACTTCCTAATTATGGCGCGCAAAAATCAGTTTAGTGGTTTTCCTACTGAACACCCGAACGATCACATTGAGATGCTAGAAGACATGGTGAACGATGATTTAACTCGCTGCAAAAATTTTCCTTTTTCCAGAAGGTGACGCCAAGAGGTGGCTGAACCAGCTAGCACCAGGATCCCTGTCTTGTCGGGAAGATATTAGAAGTGCTTTCATCAATCACTTCTTTGACGAGGAGAAATACCGGGAAGCGAGGAGATAAATATCCACATTCATTGAAGGTAGCCGAGAATTCTTTAAAAACGCCTGGACAAGGTTCAAGAGCTACCAGCTTTCGTGTCCGCACCATGGATTCTCAGAACCCCAACTCATCAACACTTCCTATAGAGGACTAAACCTAGAATATCAAACCATCTTTGATACATCCAGCGAGGGAAACTTCAGCACCCGAAGCCCTGCAAGTGCTAAAAGGCTGATTGTAAACATAGCTTTAGGTAGAGCTTTCAAAAATAGAGAAACCGAAAGGAAGGAACCACCAATGTTCGCAGAGGAGAAGCACTCGATCCGAGTTAGAAAAACTCTGGCATCAGTTGCAGCCCTCTGGACGAACATAGCTTATCTTAACATTATGGTGAGGATGATGTTGTCCCTTCTGACTTCGAAAAACGATTTAAGTTCTTTGATGTGATGAGCCTGAATGACCAACAATTTAGGGAAAGCGCTTGGCAATTTCATAAGCAACTACAATACCACTGTGAACAGATACGAAAGAAGTTCAAAAGTCAAAAATGAATCAAATTTTCACAGGAAACCGTAATAGCCGCAAACCTCAATGAGAAGTTTGATCTGATATACTCGGAGATGACGGAAAAAATTGGAACTCTTAGCGAACACATTAAGAGGATCAACAACCAAGTGGCGAGCAACGCTATGTCCATCAGGAGAGAGGATGGATTCTTACCTGGTAAAACAGACGCTAACCCTAGGAGCCATTCAAATGTCATAGCTTTACGAAGCGGTAGACGATTCACCCCAAGCATAAAAGAGAGCATCACCATTGATGAATTCAAGAAAATCACGACAGATGGAAAATAAAAATTGCACCCCATCCCGCTCAAAATTGACGAGAAAGATCCTGAAATCCCTCCCAAAACTGAAGGATTGGACCAAACTGACGATTTTTATTGAGATTCTCTCTTAAGATTTTTACTTATGATTTTTCTTTCCTAACCAATTCGGGGCGCATTACACTAGGGACAGAGTAATTTAAGTCTGGGGGAGGTTCGCTAATGCTAGGATGGTGTCGGCCGATGGTCATGATCCATGGTCGATCGATGTTTTGATTCTTCAGTGTCAACCGATGGTACACCTCGAAGTTTCTACTCTGCTTGCTGATGGTGACCGTCAATTGACACAGTAAAGTGGCGATTTATCGTTGCTCGGTTTGATTCGTCAATCGATGGTGATCAATTGTCGATCAATGCTCTGCGCAGACTATCTTCCTCTGCTCTTTTTTTTCTGAATAAGTAATACGAAATATAGTAGTAAATGAAAAATAATTAAAACTTACTAAACAGTGGGTTGCCTCCCACTTAGTGCTTGTTTATAGTCTTTAGCCTAACGTTTTGAAGTTCTGATTCACTTCTGATGAGATTGGGGATTTGCTCCAAAACAATTCCCAATGTCAAACGTCTTCAGCTTCATCACTGTTTTTGTGAAAGCCTTTATAGACTCTTCTCCCTTGTCTATCATCTCAGTGATAAAGAGTGCTCAAAGCTTTGCAAATGGCTGCGAGAAGCATCTGCTGCACACTCTGTACTTCCTGACACCATCTGAGAAGTGGGGAATCAATGATACCTGAGGACCGCCCTTGATCCTTTTCCTCTTTTCCAATTCCCCTTCTTCTTCCCCCCAGACTTGTCTGATCTCGTGGTGCCTCCATCAAAAAGATTACGAAACACTTCAAACTCATTTTGCTCTGATCAGTGACGAGTGTCGATCGACGCTCTAGTGTTGATGTCGATCGATGTTCCAATGGTGGAGTCGATCGATTCACCAATGATGGTGTCGATCGATGTTGCGACCAATGGTCCTTGGTCAGCATCACCTTCATACTTCAATACTCTCTGAGAAACAACTGTATGCCCAAGATCATCAATTACCTCAACGTAGAGATCCATATGCACACTTCTATCTGGTGGAATAGGAGATTCAACCTCAAAAACAGCACTGGAAACCTCAAACTTCATAGGGTCATGTACCATCTTCGCTCTTTGTGAAAACCAGCAACTTCTTCAGTGAAGATAGGTGGTCGTAGATGTTCAAGGACAGCAAGGTGTGAGGTCTCGGACTTGTGCATCCTCTCCTCAACAGGTTCCAGCTCAACTGTATATCATGGCAGCTCATCCAACATTGGGTGCCGATCTCTATCGTGTGGGAGGTGATGATCGATAACATCTGGTGGGTGTCGATCGATATCATTAGGAGGGCGTCGATCGATGTTATCCTTTGGTGAAGTCTCCAGATCTTTTCTCGAAGTGTGTTGATCGTCATCAAGCTTCTGCTCCGAGTCCTGACCCATATCTTCAAGCCTTTCTTCCAACTCTAAGAAGTCTTCCATATTAACTTTCCTTCTCGAATCCAAATACCCAAGTTGTTCTCTATCCTCTACCTCCAAAAGATCTCCCATGGTGATTTCTCTGTCTACATCTGGAGCATAATAACAACTTGATACATCGGTACTCTTTAGTGTCGACTCTTCAATGCCCTGGGAACATTTTCCCGGAAGGACAGTATCGGGATAAACATTATCGGGGTGAACAGTGTTGAGATGAACAGTTTTGTTCGATGCCGGATGAACAGTGTCGATTGATGTCGGGTGAACAGTGTCGATTGATGGTGAGGTATTAGCATCGATCGATGTGGTGGTCGGATTACTGATAACAACTTCTTCTGCTCTGCTCAGCTCTCCATACCCATCTTCTTCTTCTTCTTTCTCTACCATATATCTCAGCATAGCTTCCATATCGATCTTCATATTTTCTTCAGTATCATAGAGAAATTTGGTGAGGAAGGCGTCTGTGATGTCATTTCAGGAAGTGAGAGATCCTGGTGGCAAACTCTTGAATCAACATGCTGCTTCTCCAGCAAGTGAGTATGGGTATAGTATGCAGAACTAGTAATCTTCAGAGACTCCATTTAACTTAATGGTCGACGCTAAATCATCTAATGATTCAAGGTGGTTACTGGGACATTCATGAGGAAGACCATGAAATGATGCTGACCCACAAGAGAGATATATGCAGGGTTTAGCTCAAAGACATTCCTTTGTGGTGCAGAACGACGCATCGTAGACCTTTAGGTGTAGGAATTCTCAGGCTTGTTGTAGTCTCTAAGTTTCTTTTGTCATTCAATCCCATAATTCATAGTAACAGCAGTAGCATCAGGGATTGCAGTCCCCTGTGAATGAATCCATTGCCCTGCACTGTTGTGCGCACGACCTCTTTCGTTCCGAAAGATGCCATTCTTGTCAACTCTCAGTATGAGTACTTCGACCTTCTCTATCTTCTCCCAAATAGTATCGATCAACGACGAAGTGTGGGTGTCGCCTGATGTCATGATGTTAGTATCGATCGACGGTGAAGTATTGGTGTCGATCGATGCTCGCTTCTCTTTGCTAGCGATCACTGCTTGGAGGGTATCGACTGCCCTTGTAGACTTATGGATCATGCGTGAATCAGCAGGTTCCTTTTTGAAGAACCCAAAAATTCTCTCCTCATTGCTTCCTGGTACTAGTATGTACCTGAAACACAAGAAATTTTTTATGTATGTAAACTAATATAGAAATACCTAGTCTAAATCAAACAAATTGAGGCTAATGGCGAATCCTTGCTACCCGACAGCAGCACCAAATTTCATGTAACTTTTATTATGCACTCTCAAATTAACCCTATAAGCTAATTTTTACTCTCTCAAATAAGAGGTTCAGTTGTAGTACTTAGGGATCGAATCCACAGGGAGCGTGGGCACACAATAGACTATAGATGTTTAGATTAAGAAAGGCAAACAAATTAATAAGCAGTAAATAAAGTAGCAAGTTGATTGATTGGTTGTTGTGAACAATAATAATAAATAGCTACATCTAGGGTTTCAGGCAAATGGATTATAGAGGATAGAAGCTAAGGGTTTTGATCATAGAAATCGATATCTAATGTAAAAGACGACCAGATTTCGCTGCGAGTATAATCTATTGACTAAGTCTGAATGTCTCCGCTCCCGCTTGTTGACACAAAATGACTGTCGACCGATGGCAATGATCTTGCGTCGATCGATGGTCTCTCGAGTCAAGCATTAAGACCTAATCGATATGTTCACTAGATTAAATAAATCAACTCTCGTTTGTTTCTAGAAAGCTATATCAACATGATTAATTCTGGTAGTAGACCATGCTCTCGTTTGCGCCTAACTATCCTATGATCATGGTTCTAGTTAGATACTCTAGAACACAAGAAATAAAGACAATTCTATTGATAGATCTAATAATCACCCTAGCAATTCTGTTTTTTGGCTAATCCATCAATACCGTTTATAAACCATAAACCTAAGAAAAGATTTACTCAGACATGATCTTTGTCACAGAAATCATAGATGAATAGAATAGATATAGAATAGAAATCAAATAAAGAACCAAAGGAAATCCAGGAGGACTCTGAAGGAGTTCCTCCCTTCTCTCCTAACCTTAGAACAATAGATAGAATAAATCTTAGCCGTCAACAATGGCTTAGAAAACTATATAAATTAGGTCTAAACACGTGCAGGGGTATTTGGTAACTTGCCATGACATATGGGCTTAAGTCAGTCATAAAACAAGTCAGGCCTGTCTTCTGGGATCACCGTCGATCGAAGGTAAGGCTGTGTCGTCGATCGATGGTAAGTCTGTGCCGTCGATCGACACTCATTCATCCCCTCAACAGCTTCCTCTCGCGAGGCAGGCATATAACTCTTCAGTAAATCAGGCATAACTTTAGATCTAACCGTTCGATGGACGTCAAACTGGTGGCATTGGAAAGTTTACTCAAAGTTTTATCTTCTTTAAAATTGTCAGCTCAATCTCACCGTGGAAAGATCTCCACCCATATCTAAACATCTGATGTTTATGCGCAGTTATGCATCTCTAAAAGCTCCAGAATCACCAAAGTTCTCCAGAACATACCTGAACCTGAAAATACTCTAAAAAATACTCCAAAACACATACAATAGACTTTAAATAGGGATGATATCATGGCACAAAAGTGGTAAATATCAGGCCCCATCGTTTCATCTCCTCGGTCTTTCTCATTCTTAATGATCTCCTTAGTAACCTCCACTGAATGCATTCTCCTTTGTAGATTCTCAATGCTGTGCTGTAGCATTCCTAAGTCTGGCAAATGTAGTCTCTGATATGTCCTCCAATTTCTGAGAAATACCTTCTTTCATGAGGCTATGAAAAAAACAATCTCATTGAACATGTCTTCTAATTGTTTTTCTGCTGCGTACTTCTGTCTGTCAAAATCAGTATCGATAGATGGCATGATGCTGCCGTTGATCTATGTCAGTCAATCTGGTCCACTCACATGATGTCTTTGAACAGTATCCAAATCTTGCTTCATCTCATCCATGCGTGTAGTCAAACCGGTGAGGCACTTGTCTCTAGGATAATAGACATCATCAAGCCTCATGTACAAATCATCTAAGGACATCTCTTGAGCTTTGTAAATCTCATTCACAATATCGTCAATATCTGCTTTGCTTATGTCTTTTGTTTCTTGCCTAGACATATCGATCTTTGTTGCATGTTCAGGTAAACATATGTAGTTTTACTCAAACATAGTAGCTCTCTCAAGAACTTCCCTGATATCTTCTTCTTGCACATTCACAGTTCTTCCGTCTTTAGCTCATGCATTACCATTCTCATCTCTGTAGATACCATACTCATCTTTCTTTTCCCAATAGAAAATTCTTCTGCCATCAGCATCATAAGCTCTCGTTTCATACTCTACACGAACGTCTATCAGTAGAGGATTTATCCAAACGATCAGTCCTGGAGTTTCTGAACTAAAAGGGTTAGATGTACATAACTCATGGACCCCTGGAATGGTGGTATGGATCGATGCATGCTTCTTGTCTTCGATAGATGTTTGGTTATGGATAGGCTCGTGCTTCTGCTCCTTGATATCGATCGACGTTGGTACATGTGCGTCGATCGATGGCTGTTGCTGTTGTCGAAATAAATTTCCTGATCCATTAGCCATAACTCAAACCTTGAGGTTTAGGAGATCACTCTCATGCATCTCGACTGAGCGTCGATTGACGGCAATAAGATGGCATCGATCGATGCTCATTCTAAACAGTATTGGTTTCGTGTTTGATGGGTTCTCTAAATTTCTAATTCAAATATCGTTTGTTACTACTTATTTAGATTGTTTAAGATAGATTTGAGGTTATAACCAGGCTCTCGCTTGGCGCTCTAGAACCCTAATTTATAAGATTGAGGTGATCAAATTCAACTTAGCATTAAGAGAAACTTAAACAAAGAACCAAGAAGATCACCCTAACAATTTCTATAAAATCAACAATACAATACTACCATTAAATAACCCTAAATGTAATAGAGAACTAATCAGACATATAAATAAAGAACATGAATAAATTGTGAATAAATTGCATGGAATAAGCTGAGTAAAAAGATAAGGAGTTCAGATCTTCTCTGTAATGATGATAGATCTCCAATAGATGTAGCAATGTATTTCAACTCTAAACTCTAAAACTCTATGTAACTTA
>CAJHQP010007639.1:0-31239 GCA_905132765.1 Moricandia arvensis | reverse complement strand
TTGAGAAAGATATCACAGAGCAACTAGAGAAGCTCGTTGATTGTCTTGAATTAATCAGAAGATAAGCACAAGAGGCGATGTGATCTGTACACCGTTGGAATAGTTTTCCAAGTTTTCAGCCAATTGCGGCGTTTGAAACTTTTCTGCTCGTAATTATTTTTATTCCTTTAAACAGTTCAAATGAAATATGGAATTATATGAATCAAGTTTACTAAAAAATTGGTATTTATTTTAATGCAATTTTTTTTATATCTACGCTCAAGATGTGTTAACAAGTTCTGAGGACGAGGATTGGGAATTCAAAGCCACTTAAGTGCGGAGATGCAAGGCATGTTAAGCTTATATGAAGCTGCACATGGAGCACTCCTGCGAGAAGACACACTGACGAAGCTCTCACTTTCTCAAACTCTCATTAGAAGAAATTTCTTCTCGATCTAGTCCACATCTGCGTGCCACATACGCATCAAGAACGCCTAAAACATCCATTTCACAAAGCATACCTCCAGGCATAGATAAGTGTGACCGCAGGCATTATCTTGAGGTTGCAAAGATCGACTTTAATTTGCTGCAAATGCTGCACCGCCAAGAGCTTGCTGTGTCACAAGGTAACTATTTCGGCTGCTCAACACACATAAAGGACCATTAATTTATTATAGGCTTTAATAAATCTAGAGAAATAAATACTCCGGAGTTCAGGTTTCATTTATTAAAAATTAGATTGAAAAAAGTTTTAGTCATTTTTATTATAATTTTACTCAGGGCACGTGTTTAATTAAAGGTAAAGTACTGTAAAAAAAAACTACTGACTTGTTTTTTGTCATCATAGTTATTTAGGAAAGAATCAATTTAAACGTTTGATGCAACTTTAACTTTTATTTTATTATTTGTTTATTCTATAACTTTTCCCTATTATTACTCATTACCACCGTTACATATTATAAAAATTTATAAAAGCTATTCTAAAATAAAACGACAATTAAATCTGACTTTTAAAAAATATTGATCATAGGATTGATATCTTAACGTAAATTCATTACAAACTTGATAATTTTTATATATGTATCATATAACTTAATACTAATATTTGATTTACACAATATATATGATTCGATTCTCCATTAAAATAATTTCCAACCCCTCTATTGCTATATTAAAATATCTTCGCTTTGTTTCACAAGAAAAATGTAATTTTGGAGTGTATTAGACTGTAAAATTAAGTTATAATATTAAAAGTACCTAATTTCTAATACATAATTTACAAAAATATTTATATGTAATCATTTTTAAATTAATAGGGATAAAATAGATAAAAGAATCTAAAAAGTTATATTAAACACACAAAACTACTATCTTTGGTTTTTTTTGTCTTCAAACCGGCTGTTCTATACTCAAGCTGAGCATGGCTGCGGGAACGAGACCGCCGAACAGAACCAACAATGTAATACAGCTCTCTGTAAAAAGGACCTCGCCATCTTTAGCTAGAAATCAGACATTACATACTAGTGAACGGTGGAAACATAAGCAAGTGAAAATTCCGTAAACCTATTTCTTCTGTCTTGAGAACTCTTTCCAGCTCCATGGAGAAGCAAAACTACTATCTTTTGTCAAAACAATTAAAATACTGTGTTAAATTCTTAATTATTCAGTTATAGATAATAACCAGGGGCCAAAGCAGCAACAACCTTAATGCGTGCGGCACGTGCACCTATTAATTTATCATACTAACAATTGTGTATGTTAAATTTATTAAATTTCAACTAGCTAAAATGGATAAAGTCTCAGGCGTTACTCCCCACATCCCCATGTTCGGTCATTTATGAGTTTAATCACCCAACAAATAAAAATCAAGATTTGGTCTCAATCTATTAGGAGAAATTATTGAAATATATATAGGTTAGCGATACTACTTTTCCAAAAACATTAAATAAAATACCTCTATATTTAGATTTAATTTAGCTAATTATTGTTTACCAGTTTATAATTTGGGGATTGAGATTGGCGTTTATTAAACTTTCTGTAAATTGGTTTATTAACATTAGCCTTAAACATTAAAAGGGCATTAATTTACTTTTATTTATCTTCATAACTCTAATTTTATTATCATAAAAAACTATTTTTTGTACTTAAAATTAAAATGACCTAATTGCTTTGCATAACTTAAAAAAATGAAAATGGACTATCTGTTTTTAAACACTAAATTTGAAAAATTGGTATTTAATTTGTTTGTAAAACATGCCAACTTTCCAATTTATTAGTCAATAACTCATTACTTTAATTGAAAGTTGGCAGTCCCAAAAAAAAAAGGGGCGCCATTGAAAGTTTCATGAAAATCAGAACATCCAAGACTGGCTCTGCAACACATACGTATAAGTCTGGCATGTACTTGATCTTCTTCATTACATTTCAGGTGGCACAAAGACATGGAATTTGAATCTAAGATTACGTTCACAAAACATAGAGTAGCCGAGGCGTACTTGTGGGCACTTGGAACATACTTTGAGCCTGAATATTCTCAAGCACGAGTTACATTAGCTAGTGTAGTCATCTTACTCACAGCGCTTGATGATATGTATGATGCGTATGGCACAAGAGAAGAACTTGAGCTTTTCACATATGCATTGGAAAAGTACTCGTTTCGCATAACATAAAAGATTTTATATTTTCTGAATTTTTCGATGGCTGGCCTATAACATGGTTTGCTCTAATGCAGGTGGCTTCCCGAAGTCCCTAAGGGGATACCTGACAGCATGAAACATCTTTACCGTGTCACGATTGATTTCTATGATAAACTCGAGGAGGAGCTTGAGAATCAAGGAAGGTCAGGTTGTGGCTTCCATCTTAAGAAATCAGTTAAGACCTTAACAAATCACTTTTTAAGAACACTCTAATTGTTTTTTCTTTTTCTTTTGAGATCGTCATATCTAGTCCTAATTGATTTTTTCAAAATCAGTTGAAATCAACAGCCAATGGATATATGCAAGAGGTGAAGTGGTTAAGAAAGGATTACACTGCCAAATTTGACGAGTATAAAGAGAATGCTATCTTGTCTTCTGCTTACTACACTATGATGGCCATGACATTTGCGGGAATGGGAGATATCGCGAAACTTGATGCTTTTGAATGGTTAAGCTCACATCCAAAAAATAAGGGTAGCTTCTGAGATAATCTGTCGGTTCACAAATGACATTACTAGCTACGAGTGAGCATCTATTTCTGAGTTTCTATTTAAGTAGGGATGTCAAATAGGTTGTCTATGAATTGTCCATGTCTAGAACATAATGGGCCAATCTTGGGCATAGTCATATATGAAGTGAATTCAAGTGGTTAAAGCCATTTTTGTGTCTAGAGAAAAGTGAGATAGATTGTGTAGTTAATAGTTTGCCCAAAAATACTTAAAAGTTAGGTTAAAAACAATTTGGAAAAAATCATCAGTGTCCATGCAAATAAAATATTCAATTGGACATGACAGCCAACTGGATCATTTTTTGCCAAAGTAATACATTTGACATGTTTTAATTGCAGTTTGAACATAAAAGGGAGCATGTAGCGACAGGCATTGATTGTTATATGAAGCAATTTTGTGTTTCTAAAGAACGAGCTGTTCAAGTAATTGCCTGCATTGTTTCAAATGCGTGGAAGGCCTTGAACCAAGAGCTAATGAGGCCTCACTCATTTTGTTTCCATTTCTTGATCAGAATTCTTAACCTTTCGCGTGTCATCGATGTTTTCTATAGGTATGCAGATGCTTACACCAACCCCGAGTTCTTGAAAGAGCACATCGTCTCTTTGCTCGTTGAAAATATCCCCCAATTGAGAATGTTCTCGTGGTGGTGATTATACGAATCTATGGAAATGGTGAAGAATGTGTCCATATATTAACATGTATTTACTTCGTGTATACCACCGGTCTAGATTAGTCAAGTTTAAACCGTTGTTGGTTTAATCGGCTTCACGTGTTAATCACGTGAGATGAGCTTATGTAAAACGACGAGTTATAAGTCGGGTTAGCTCATTCCTTAAGGTGAGAGAGAGGAGAGTTCTAGATCGGTGGTGACGAGTGTAATCAGCTCAAGATCAGAGCTAAGTAGTGGATTGCTGATCTAAGATCGGCCCCAGGAGTTTATAGCGGCCTCTTTCGATTGGGAGAGGTGCGGTGAACCTGGGTAAACAGTTTCTGTGTGTTCTCGCTCGTTTCTTTACTCATCAAGCACTGATTCGAGTAGATCTAGGTCAAGATCATAGTATCGATCTTCACAAATTGGTATCAGAGCCAGTTTAAAGCTTCGTGGTGATATTGATCGAAGATTCGAAAGATATCAGAAGGAAGACGATGGCTGGTTCCAAGATCGACATCGAGAGGTTTGATGGAGATAGTGACTTCTCTTATGGAAGCGAAGGATGTATGCTTATCTAAGCGTATCAGGTTTGAAGGACGTTCTAGAAGCCAAGGTCTCAAGCTCTGAGATCAAGGAAGATGGCTCGGAAGATGAAGGAGACACCGAGTCCAAGAAGAAGAAGGCAGTGGAAGAAGAATCAAGATTGGAGCGATGTGAGAAAGCGATGAACATGATTTTCTTAAATGTGGGAGATCATGTTCTGAGGAAGATCGAAAGATGTACAACAGCCGCAGAGACATGGTCACTTCTTGAGGCACTCTACATGCCTAAATCACTACCTAACCGAGTTCACGCCCAGCTCAAACTCTACGGCTTTAAGATGCAAGATCATCGATCAATCGATGAGAATATAGATGACTTTCTCAAGATTGTTGGTGAGCTAAGTCATCTAAGCATAGAGGTCCCAGAGGAAGTTCAAGCGGTGTTGCTATTGAATGCTCTACCATCAAGATACGATCAGCTTAAGGAGACATTAAAATACTCAAGAGATGTCATCAAGGTAGGAGATGTTGCGAGTTCAGCCAAGTCCAAAGAGAAGGAAATAAAAGAAACGTCAGGTTCTCGTCCCAGTTCAGAAGGTCATTTGTTCGGGGAAGATCAGAGACAAGAAGTTGGTCTGGAAACAAAGGAAGAAAGTATGGCAGGTTTAGGTCTAAATCTGCTGAAGGAAAGAAGATATGTTGGATATGTGGAAAGGAAGGCCATTTCAAAAAGCAGTGCTACAAATGGTTGGAGCGCAACAAAGGAAAGTTTCAGTCACAGAACAAGTCGGAGTCTTCGTTAGCAAGAGATGATGCTGAGGATCTTGTTGGATTAATTGCAAGTGAAGTAAATCTTTCACAAGATCATAATGAGACAGAGGAATGGGTCTTAGACACAGGGTGTTCATTCCACATGACATCAAGGAAGGATCTGTTTATAGGCTTACAGGAAATCTCGTCAGGAAAGGTCAGAATGGCAAATAACAGTCACACAGAGGTTAAGGGTATTGGTTCAGTGAGGTTTATGAATCCTGATGGAACAACATTCGTTCTTCACGAGGTCAGATACATGCCAGGAATCGCAAGAAACTTGATATCTCTAGGTACTCTGGAGGGAAAAGGTTGTGAATTCAAGGGCTCAGAAGGCTGCATCAGAATTGTAAAAGGTTGCACTCTAATAATGAAGGGGCTACGAAGAGGAAATGATACTCTCTACATTCTTCAAGGGAAGGCTATAAAGGCTGAGGCATGCAGTGTAAGGGCTACAGGTCAAGTTCAAGCAGATGAAACAAGGTTGGCGACTACTCGGCTATGGCACAGCAGACTGGGACATGTAGGGCAGAAAGGGTTAGACGTGTTGGCTAAGGAAGGATGTATTGATAAAGCTACTATCACAGATCTAGATTTCTGCGAAGACTGTGTAATTGGAAAGGCGCAAAGAGTCAGTTTTGGTCCAGCCATACATGTAACCAAGGAGAAGCTGGATTATATTCACTCCGATCTGTGGGGCTCTCCCAATGTTCCAAGGAGTCTAGGTAATTGTCAATACTTCATCTCATTCACAGATGACTGGTCGAGAAAGGTTTGGATATATTTTCTAAAGACAAAAGACGAAGCATTCGAGAAGTTCGTGGAGTGGAAGAGAATGGTCGAGGTTCAAACAGAAAGGAAGGTCAAGAAGCTAAGGACTGACAACGGTCTTGAGTACTGCAACCTTAGGTTTGATCAGTTCTGTAAGGATGAGGGAGTTGTAAGACATAAGACGTGCACCTATACTCCACAGCAGAACGGGGTTTGCAGAGAGATTAAACCGTAGCATTATGAACAAAGTGAGAAGTATGCTAAGTGAGAGTGGTTTGGATGTGAGGTTTTGGGCAGAAGCAGCAGCTACAGCAGTATATGTGATAAACAAGCTACCATCGTCAGCTATAGGTTTTGAAATACCAGATCAGAGATGGACATCAGCTGTTCCAGATTTATCAGGATTAAGAAGGTTTGGGTGCTTGGTTTACGTTCATACCGATCAAGGCAAGTTGAATCCAAGATCAAAGAAAGGAGTATTCACAGGCTACCCTGACGGGGTAAAGGGATTCCGGGTATGGCTGCTAGATGAAGAGAAGTGTACGATCAGTAGGAATGTAACCTTTAGGGAGGAATTGATGTACAAAGACATCAACAAGACTGATACATCAGGTAACTCTATTCCTAGTAATCATATTTCTACTAACAACAGTTTGAGTTTTGAGATTACAGGAGAACAGGTTATCACTCAAGGAGGAGACGAAGATTCAACCGAAGCTAAGGGGACAAATCTGGAAGGTGCTTCTGATGAATCAAACGTTCAACAGTCAACATAACAGCCTGACTTAAGCAGTTATCAGTTGGCTAGAGACAGAGAAAGGAGACAGACAAGGCAACCTACAAAAACTGAAGGACTACATGGTTTATGAGGGAGACGAGGCTATAGTTGGTTTTGCATATTGATGATGGAAGATGCAGGTAAGCCAGAACCAGCGAGTTATCAAGAAGCGTTAGAAGATCCAGACAGTGAATTATGGATGAAGGCTGCTGATGAGGAAATGACATCATTGGTCAAGAATGGTACCTGGATATTGGTTGATAGAGTGAAGGATCAGAAGCCCATAGGATGTAAATGGGTGATTAAGAGAAAGGTGGGCGTTGAAGGAGTTGAGAATCCAAGATACAAAGCAAGGTTAGTTGCTAAGGGATATTCGCAGAAAGAAGGTATTGATTTTCAGGAGATATTCAGTCCAGTGGCGAAGCATGTATCCATCAGGGTTATACTGTCTATGGTGGTGCACTTTGATATGGAGCTTCAAACAAATGGATGTGAAGACAGCTTTTTTACATGGGTATCTAGATGAAGATATCTACAAGGAGCAACCAGAAGGATATATTGATGGAACTCATCCTGAAAAAGTATGCTTGTTGAAGAGATCCCTTTATGGTCTTAGACAGTCGCCACGACAGTGGAATACAAGATTCGATGAGCTTATTCTGAGCAATGGGTTTACAAGGAGTGAATATGACATCTGTGGTTTAACTACAAGGAGTTTGAGAAGAACAACTTCATCTACCTACTTTGTATGTGGATGATATTCTTATAGCATCCAGGAGCAAAGCACAAGTTACAAATTTGAAGAAAACTCTGAGCTCAGAATTTGAAATGAAGGATTTAGGATATGCTAAGAAAATCCTAGGTATGGAGATAACACGTGATAGGGAGAAAGGGATCTTGACAGTATCACAGGAGGACTACATTATGAAGATCTTAGGTACTTATAACATGGAGAAGGCTAAAAGTGTGTCTACCCCCTCTAGGAGCCCACTTCAGGTTAAGTTCAGCTACAGAAAAGGAGGTTAATGAGCAGACGTTTTACATGAGGGATATTCCGTATCAAGTGCAGTAGGTTCTCTCATGTATTCAATGGTAGGAACCAGACCTGATCTAGCATATGCGATTGGAATGGTTTGCAGGTTTATGAGTAATCCTATCAAGATTCACTGGCAGGCAGTTAAATGGATCTTCAGGTATTTGAGAGGTACTACACGGATGAGATTGGCTTTCAGAAAAAGAAGGACAGTTTGTGGTAAAGGGGTTCTGTGATGCGGATTACGGTTCAGATCTTGATAAGAGGAAGTCGATCACTGGAATGGTGTTTACTGTTGGTGGAAATGTAGTGAGCTGGAGGTCAAGTCTTCAGAAGGTTATAGCTTTATCAACCACGGAGGCGGAGTATATTGCGTTGTGTGAAGCTTCAAAGGAAGCTATATGGCTCAGGGGGCTTATCAATGAGTTAGGTTTGATCAGGATCGAGTTGAGGTGTACTGTGACTCGCAAAGTGCAATAGCGTTGTCAAGAAATCCAGTTCATCACGAGAAGACGAAGCATATTGATGTGAAGTACAACTTTGTCCGGGAATTGGTGAGTGACAAGTTCATAGATGTGGTGAAGATAGCTACACAGTATAATCCTGCAGATATCTTTACAAAAGTTCTACCAGTTGGGAAGATGAGGGAAGCGTTGAGGTTTCTCAGGATTACTGAGAACTGAGCAACCAAGTTCGAAGATATGAAGCCGGGTGGGTTTACTCGGAAGATTAGAAGCTGAGTGGGGTTACTCAGAAGTTGAGAAGCTGAAGAAGTCAGTTTCAGGAGGAGTTGGCAAGAAGAGTCAACAAGAGAAGAAGAAGAAGGAATCCACTAATGCTAATAATGGACAAGGAGGAGATTTGAAGAATGTGTCCATATATTAACATGTATTTACTTCGTGTATACCACCGGTCTAGATTAGTCAAGTTTAAACCGTTGTTGGTTTAATCGGCTTCACGTGTTAATCACGTGAGATGAGCTTATGTAAAACGACGAGTTATAAGTCGGGTTAGCTCATTCCTTAAGGTGAGAGAGAGGAGAGTTCTAGATCGGTGGTGACGAGTGTAATCAGCTCAAGATCAGAGCTAAGTAGTGGATTGCTGATCTAAGATCGGCCCCAGGAGTTATAGCGGCCTCTTTCGATTGGGAGAGGTGCGGTGAACCTGGGTAAACAGTTTCTGTGTGTTCTCGCTCGTTTCTTTACTCATCAAGCACTGATTCGAGTAGATCTAGGTCAAGATCATAGTATCGATCTTCACAATTGGACTGATCTATTTGGGCAATGATGGCCAAATAAACTTTTCGTATTATGACAGTTTAACTGTGCCACTCTCCACCATATGTCGTTTGTATATTTTCAAATCATTTCTAAATTTATATGTATTTCTTCTATATTTGTACTTATTGTTAGTAGTAAATTATTTCCTATTTCGACTGGTCAGTCCACCATTTGTGTTATGTTTTTACATTGATGAAGCTTTGAACATTTTAGGAAAATAGACAAATAATAAGTGCATGGTCAATCTGATTTTCGTAGAGAACACTATGTAAGTAGTAGGTATTCAGGTTTATTTACATTGAGGTTATCGGTTTGGTATTTGGTAAAATATGATGATACAACAAGTCATGAAACTTGATGCCTTTGAATAGTTAAGCTCGCATTAGGCTGACTTCTGAGATAGCCTGTCAATTCACAATGGCACTAACTTCTAATTTAGACTCCTAACTAGAATAAGTATATCAATGCTCACAAAAAGCTATATACAAGTATATCTCAAACTGGATACACTTTTTGCCAAAGTATTGAGTATATGTGACATATTATGGTTGCAGTTTGAACGCAAAAGGGAGCATGAAGCGACATGCCTTAATTATTTTTAGTAGTAGTTAAGAGGGGTTCTAAAATATATTTGAGAGCTTATGCAATGATAGCCAGATAAATCTCTCGTATTAAGGCAGCTGAGTTGTGTTGCTGCAACATGTCGTTTGTATTTTTAATCTGTTACAAAATTTAGCAGTATTTCCGTTGTATTTCTTCTTATTGTTTTTATTCTGAATCCTAATTTGATTTATTCAAATAAATTTAAACCGATATGGTTTTACGGCCACAGAGCCAGAGCCGGATTTGTAGGGAAGAAAATAATCATTTGTTTTCAGCCTTCCATATTACTAATAAATTTTGTCTTTTCTTTTAGTGAAATGGCTTTAGTGTATTGGTTGTTGAGATGGATTGCTATAGAGCAATTGAATTTGACCTGTTTGGTTAAAGAGACGGTCAAAGGACAAGCCGACTTAGTGATATAAGAAAAGTATCTTTTTATATAAAGAAGAGGCCGAAGACCGCAAATGACATACACAAACACATGCTTCTCAGTACAAAGATGGTTTTCATTATCCTATTTCGTCTTGCATGTTCCAAATGAAATAGTAGTGGAACCTCTGCGCAACGCACTCTGGATCCACTTTCCTTTCTGAGCTACCTCTACGTTAAGAAAACGATGACATTGGAGGACACACTTCTTTGTGGCAACTCTTTCATAACCATGGACGAGTATAAGACTGCCTACATGGTAGTCATATTGCAATGAAGATCTTATGTGCAAATCGGCAAATAATTATTAAGAGATTTGCCAGCGTTCATCCCAAGACAAGAAAAATCAAATGTCTTCTCGCTCACGAAGAACAAGCCCGTCGATTCAGCACAATCGTACCAGGAGGACCATGTAATGTTTGGTATAGAGAGATAGATGTTACAATGGAACCAAATTCTACGATTACCATAAGGCATAAATACATGAACAAAGGAGGGCGAACAGCTTCAACATGCGCTCATGGCAGTTTTACCAATGGGAAAGTGGCTCCCAGACCACCAAACAAAAATATGATATAAAAAAAGAACTGGAGCATAAAAAAGGGCAAAAATCATCAAAAGTCAACTATGATCTCAAGTAGATTGCCCCAAAGATCAAGAGGCGTCTGCCCTCCCTGGAACCATGAGAATAGGACACAAATTGATCGTCAAATCAATATGGTCATATCTGAACCATCGTCATCATCCGAAGAAGGTTTGAGAGTCCATGATTTACGTGATAACTCAAATGAAAGTTGTCACATATAGATAGCATCGCAAAACATCTGTCGATTTACAAATATCAATTACTAAAACCAAGTTTAGTCAATTAGATGCGACCAATGTTTGCTGAAAACTTGGCACGAACAAGCATGAAGAATCAAATAGTCGATCTGGTACTTCAGATCTTCACTAAAATCTGGGAAAAAATAATCAGAACAATTCTCTTTCGCATCTCAACACAACTGATCTTAGCAAAAAAAATCAACACGAATGATCATTCCGTCAAAGCGACCACTGTTTTAAAGGAAAAACTAAAGCGACCTAAAACTACAGATTTGAGAGAGAAAAACAATCAGCACAAAGGAAACATGAAGGGGAAATCCAAGAACCTTCGCCGGACAAATGTTATCATGGCGAAATTTGTCTCCATCCAAAAAAATCTCTAAAATCCGTGGAATAGTTACATAGAAGAGCGACAATGGAAAAACAGTGGCCTACCAAATTGGAAGATAACCCCCAGGTCACTTTTTAAGTGGACACCGCCAATGTTGATACACTGCAGAATGACCCTTGATTGGTGAAGCTTGCCATCGACAACTAGAAAGTACTAGATTCTCATCGACACTAGCAGCTTAGTACATTTGATCTTCAAAGAGACTCTGGACATGATGAAAGTCAATCCCTGAGATATGAAGCCTTTAAATAATTCTCTTATTGGCTTCAACGGATATCGTAAGGACTACTCGGAACAATCCCATTGAATGTGTTTATTAGAGGAATAAACAAGCTCGTTAAGTTTTCCGTCATCAGCACTCCATGCTTCTTGCAATGCAAACATTGACACACCCTGGATCCACGGGATGAAAGATGTTCCTTCAACTTATAAATCAATGCATTAAGTTTCCTACAAAAGATGAAAGGACCTTCACCCTCAAATGTAACCAAAGAGCTGCTAGAAACATCTTGATCACTGAAATGAAGCTCTAGAAAGCAGTCTTCCTTATCAAAGCCAGTTAAAAAGATATGCCCACAGAAAGATGAAGTTATCAAAATTGGTATACACCAAGACAACCCAAATCGAGTTTCTAGAGTCAATGCATACTTGGCTGATGATAGAAGGAAGATATTGTCACATTCCTGAAAGAAACTTTTCAAATTTTACTTGGTCTATGCCCGACATGTTAGGAATCAATCCCTCTATCACAACTCATGAGCTGAATGTTGATTCAACTTTCAAACTGATTAAGCAAAAAGCGAAGAATGCTCAGATAAGAAAGATCAAAGGTTTTCAACAATGAAGTCAACATACTACCTTGGATATGGATCGATCACATAGGTGAAATACTCTGAGTAGCTAGCTAAATCGATTTTCGATAAAAAGAAGAACAAAAAATGGAGATTTTGCATCTACTTCACAGACTTCAACAAAGCATGTCCAAGGAAAGCTTCATCTCCACGTATTGATCAGCTCGTGGAATCAACAACATGCAATGAGCTATTACCATTTATGGGTGCTTTCTCCAGATATAATCAGATTATAATACATCTCAATGATAAAGAGATTATTGCCTTTCTCACCGATTGCGGAGAAGGTCATGCCTTTATGAAAATGCATGAGCCACTCACCAATGGTTGGTCAACAAGATGTTTGTGACAAACTCGGCATCACAATGGAGGTGTACATCGATGACATGCTTGTGAAGTCATTAATCACTACTAATCATATTAATCACTTGAGGGAGTGTTTCCATGTCCTAAATGACTACGATATGAAGCTCAATCCGGCCAAATGCACTTTCGGATTTAACTTTGGAGAATTCGTGGACATATCATTACTCAAAGAGGCATTTAGGAAAATTCAAAGCAGATCTCGTTGATCCTTGATCTCCTTAGACAAAGAATATTCGAGAAGTGCAGAGTTTGATGGGAGGAGTATAGCACTCAAACGATTCATCTCACGATCCACCGATAAATGTCTGCCCGTCTTTGATCTCCTTTGTAGAAACAAGAAATTTATCTAAGACGAGAAATGTTGAGGAAGATTCAGATAGCTCAAACAGTATTTGACAAAACCACTCATGCTAGCCAACCCCAAAAAAAAGTCACAGTTTACCTCTACATAGTGGTTTTTTTCTTGAAATCAATAACGTTCTCATTAAAGAAGACCGAGGAGAGCAAAAGCCAATCTTCTATACTAGAAAATGAATGACGGATGCCAAGACACGCTAGTCAATGCTTGAGAAAATGGCTTTAGCTGTCGTCACTTCAGTAGGAACACTCATGCAATATTTTCAGTCTCACTCAATTGTTGTTCTAATTATCATTCTCTTCGTATCGTAATGGCAGAATACGAATCAGTCCGAAAAAATGTCAAAATGGGCCATTGAACTTAGCAAAAAATGACATCATATATAAAAAGCCGATTATCTATAAATTTGCAAATGCTCACCCATTTCAACATATTTTGAACTACGTTCCTGAACTGAACAAAACTTGATCAGCGAAAACTAGATCTTGCATGTTGACGGATTTTCATCGCAACAAAGAATCCGAAACAGGAGTTCATCTTTAGTCTCTAACATAAGAACTCATCAGACAATCGTCCAACTAATATTCGCGCTATCTAACATGAATTTGAAAATGAAGGCTTCATCATCGGATGCTGCTTAGCAAAAGCAGTAAAAGCAAAAGATATCCCATCCTACTGCGATTTTTTAACTTGTTGCTAACATGTAAAAAGTATACTACGATTCTAAGAACGAATGTATGCCTACCTTAAGTTAGTGCAACAGATTGCAAAAGAATTGAGTTTTCTAATTAACAAAGGTTCCCAATGGTATTGCCTTGGATAGGTTATTTTTCATCGGGTCACTTGAAGGGGGGTAAGTCTTGCTGTATAATCGATTAATACTCAAACCCAAAGGTTGTGGATCGAATATAGATAAAGAAACTGTGAAAGACTCTTGATACTCATAGATCTCCTTCTCGGATATGAACACACCAAAGAGGATTAAACATTGATTTGTTGGATATACACACGAAAAATTGACAGAAAACTCAATACAAAGAAGATGGAAAACTGTCGATTAATTGATTAATTCTTCAAGGTCGTGGGTAAATATGTTTAAATCATAAAACTAAAATCCTAAACAAAGCAAAGTGGTTAAAGAAAACCAGATCTAATACTATTGTTAATTGGTTTAAAACACCAAACGCGACTCCTAATTGGTTTATAAAGCCCAAAACTTTGTTTTTTAACGGGTTTTACATAAATAATAAAACCAGACACACTAAAAATATACCAAATGTCTTGGCTAATCATATTGGGCATGTCATAAACCAATAGGGCTTGTTGATATAGGCTTATTTATTACCAGTTTTAGCTCATGTTCTAGGCTCTATCTAGGGTCTATTATGTGTATCTAGGATATGTTTTAGGGTATTTACAGATCCATAGACGTTTTGGAGATATCTGGAGCTTTTGGAGGCATTTAGAGGAGAAGAATTTGTAGCTGGCTATTTGAGGAGTCGAAGTACAAGACTGTCGTCGATCGACGACACAACCTGGAGTCGACCGATGATGAAAGACCAAGGTCGATCGATGTTGCATACTTGCCATCGATCGATACGCAATTCGCAAGAACAACCGATTGAAAAACCCAAGTTTAGAAGACAAATGACAAGAATGCCCTTGACGAGTTTTGACCTAGGTTTTTAAGATTTCTATATTTATGCTTATGTATTGAGATCATGCAGAAGTGTGCACAGTACAAGCTTAGGCAAGACTTGATACACTTACATAGCTTTATAGTTTTAGGTTTTTAGGGGAGAAGATTCATAACTCCTTAGGGAAATTTGTATTGGAACCCCAATATTTTATCTATGGCATTTTATTCAGACTATTGTTTCTTTCATTGATTTGTGTCTGAGTAGTCATCAACTTAGATTTAGGGTTGAATGATAGCAATCGTGGATTAGCCCAAAATTAGGATTGCTAGTCAAGTTAATATCCATCAATTGAGTTGTGCTTAAATGCTTGTATTCTAGAGTAGCTAACTAGGATCTCGAAAGTAAGACATGGACGACTACGAGAGTAGGTTCTGTGCCAGAATAGACTCCATTGAACTAGGCTGTAGGCGCATGCGAGAGCTGGTCTAATAAGTCTGGTGGACTTATCAAATCTCGTTCACACTTCCCTTCTGATTTCAACATCGATTGACATCAGGCCATAGCCATCGATTGATGGTCTTTCCTTTTCCTCGCTTACGAGGAGTTGGAGTTAAAAGGGTCATAATAGTTAATATTTGAGTTCTAGTATATTTACATAATATGTGCTTCCTATTCACTATAATCCATTATGCTTGAACCTTAGATCTAGCATATTACATTTTCATCAAGAAGTTTATTAGATTAATTCCATATTTGCATTAATAGCATATTTCCACTAGTTGGAATATCTACTTCTTGATACGAAATATTTCCTTAACAAATTGTTATTGCCACCAAAATTATATATATATAATATTATATATATATATATTATATTCACCTAGCTTAATCTTTAGAAGTAAGATATCTATTGTGTGTCATTGCTCTCTGTGGATTCGATCCCTAAGTTGTACACTTGATCTCTTTTGGCAAGAATACTATTTGTGTGTTAGGACTAGAGTTAATTTGATAGTGATTTGTTTAGAATATTTATACCCTGCTAGAACAAATAAAAACACGCACATCACTTGTCCTTCCACTTTTTTGGCCGATAAAGGCCTTTTCGAACAACTCTTCTTGCGCTCAATCCATCTTGTTCCAGGTCCGACCAAGTTTCTCCTTATACTCATTGAATGATAAAGATCCTCTTCATGTTCCATTTCCAGCTCTGGTTCTTCATATTTGATTTCCGGCTCTGGTTCTTCATCTTTCATTTCCACTCATTTCTCGCCCATGGTCGTTTGAACAGTCCATTTTTCGATCATACTTTTTTTTTCCATTTCATTTCCAGTCCATCTAGGTTTGTCCATGCAGGCCAATAGTCATTTCCAATTTGATAAAGGCCTCTACAAGTCCCATAGTCTTCTCTCAGTTCAATACCTCAAGAAGAAGACCATAAGCTTGTCCATAAGCCCCATTAGGCCATGTTTATGGCCCAATGGACATTCTGTTACATGCATTGGCTTCAAAATAATGAGTCTAAAACTGATCCAGGCCGCACCACCCGAGGATAGAATGTATGTGTATATGAAATTGTTGTGTTGGGAGTAACCCTAAAGATCTGATAAAAAAGACCATCCTCGTCCAAAAAGGTCAATCGGCCGAGCATCACAATAGCTTTCTGAATTGAAAGACATTATTGCTCCCATCGCAAGATCTGATTCCTGAGCCAATAACTTTTTTGTCTTCCTCCATTATGATGAAACTCTTCAAACGGTCGAGGGTATCCTGAAGAGAGATGGTCGGATTCACGTAGATGTCTTCCTAGAATTTGGAATGTATCCATATGGAGTTTTGAAAAGCGTTTACTGCTGTCACTTCTGGGATATCCACTTTTGACACCACTTGTTTGAATCTTTCCATGAAGTCTTTGAGTCTTTCGTCGAGGTTTGCGACATTTTTCACAAGTCAGATTCCCAGGCTCCATTGCGAGAAAATATGATGTAGTGTTTGAGGAATTAGGCTGATAGTTTTTGGAAACTATTGATAGAGTCCTCGACCAACCTAGAGAACGAAGTCAAATCTACCCCAGAGAGACTCTCGACGAAAAGTTGGCAAAAGCTGGCAGCTTTCTCTTTGTCGGAGAAATGGGCTCGTCCATGTCTATGTTAAACGCAATCACATGGTCGGTGGGATCATAGTCGCCAGAATATTACGGGATGCGGAGACTTTCCATTGACGGATCTTGTCGTAAATGATTTTCTATAAAAGGGGGTTCATAGATTCGTGGCGGGGACGTGTTCGATCTAAAGATCTGAACTGGTCACGTGGCGGATTTTCGAGTTAATTTCCTACATCGAGAGCTGAAGGTCGGTGATTCGAAGGCTTTTCATTACTTCCAAGTTGTCGTGTGCTTGCTCAGCGTTAACGAGTATAGGGTTTGTGCCGTCAGTTGTCTATTCAGTGCTGCCAAACCTAGGTTTGTAGTGGTGAGGAGCTGTCGTCGTATTGTTTTTTACCTCTGATGTTCCCGGCGGTGGCGTGATACAGCGGTTATGGCGGCGAGGTATTCGTTTATCGGATTGTTAGCTTCTTCTTGTGCCGTAAGGTGGTACATTAATGGTTTTCTTAATTTCGAACATTGTTGTGGCCTCTGTGGCCAGACCGGCTTTGTTCCCAGTGGATGTGCCGATGAGATCCATGAAGATCATGTTAATTTTACTTCCTAGTTTCCCACAAACGGAACCAAGTGTATAATTGTGTGTTTATGTGTATTGGGAGGATGTGAACACGATGGTGGATTATTTGAAAGACGTTTTATTGATCAATCATGCGAAACCTTCAGCTCGTTTGACCTAATTTTTTAGGACGAATTGTAGTGGGCATGGTTTTCTTAGAACGAGTTGCTACCAATATTTCAGTTCAGATTGGGCCGAGTTTTGTATTGTATGGGCCTAGTTTTGTATTGTATGGGCCTTATTGAAGAGTGTAACACCTCTCCAAAAATGGTAAATATCAAGTTAGTTGTTTCAGGGGGAGTTAAGGACTTGGATTTGGATACATGATTTACGCTTTGACACATTTTTCAGTCAGAAACATATTGTTGCAATAAGACATCAGTTGTTTTTTTATGAGTGTGCATTCAAGTAGGAGGAGAGTGTGGGACAATGATGCATAGGATTTTCATGATGTTGTCTCTAATGATGGGCTTAAGTTGACACATTCAAATAAAAAGGAGGATAATGAAGTAACACATGTGGTCTATGTATTACAGCTATACACAACATTGTGAATGTGTCTCAAAAATTGTCATGAAGAAGAGGAATGTGAATTCACGTGTTCTGATTGGAAGTCTTAATGGAAGATTAAAAAATGAAATGTCTTATGGGTTTTACGTTGACAAGAGAATTCGTCGCAAATGCCTTTATGAGAAGAGAAGTACAACTTCACAGAAGACTTGAAGTTGATGTGGGCTTGAGGAATTAAGGGTTTACTATTTTGGAGTATACATAGAACGAGACGAAGACAAGTAGAGCTATGTGTCTGGGGTTTTATTGAAAGATGCAGATGGGTGTGTGAAATCGTCCCCCTAGATAGATGGTAAGATTTGTTGATGGTTGTTATAAAGAACTCTACTTGTCGAAAAAGACAATGAGTAGTAATTGCTCTAATCATTGTAAATATAGATAAGAGTGGTGGACACAAGTGTGTGTCGGATACCATATAGCAATTTTTGGTTGCAGCATTTTCTATTATATGAGTTCTTTACTTGGTCTCGGGGATGTAAAAACGAACTCCGTTAACCAAATGCATATGTGTTCTTTATTTTATTCACTTACATACTCGTATTTGAACATACTTGCATAAAAAAATATAGACTAGCCGCAAATCTGTTTTACATATCTATATGTCATCCTTAGATTTTGTTGATAATTCTTGGAAATCTCTTGAGCCTCTTTTTTTTCCTCTTATGATACTCGGCAAGCCATTGGTGTCTCTTTGTCTTTTTCTCTGATCCACATGTTCTATGGATCTTCTCTCCTCTACCATGCAGTCTTATCTCTTTGTATCTGTTCCAGCGATTTTTTTGAGCCTCTCTCATCTGCCTTCCTTATATGCATGTGCCTGCATATCTTATAGACTATTAGCTACGATATACTCGAAAGGTACGTATGAATTTTAGAACTCAACATCATAAGCGGTTGAAATCAGCAAGACTGCAATACGGTTGTTTGGTGTTATTTTAGTATAAGAATATAAGATGTAACATAATTGGTAAGGAAGGATTCACTGAGTAATAATTTTCTTTGGATAAGGGATTCGGTCAACTTGATGTTACCCTCTTTAATTGGAACTAGCAAGCTTCTCAGTTATTGGAACCCTCTTTTATTGATATTATGTGCTTCCCAGAATCTTAGAAGGCGGGACTCGTCGGTGTTAGAACAGAGGCTAACTTTCAAATCGGCGAGAAGGATCGATGAGTTAGCCATTAAATAGGAAAATGAGATTGAAGAATGAGAGAATGATGTTCAGAAGATGAGGTCTGGCCTTTTATAGGAGGATAAACATCGCTTGGAAGAGGAATAAGAAGCATTGAATGATTAATCGTGCTATTTGTGGATCGAAGGAGTAAAGATGCTTTTTCATGTAAATAAATTGATGAATCTGTAACATTTTGGAGGAAACGAATCTAAGACTAACCGGCGCGAATGAAACTCAATCTAGAGATTCATCAAGAAGAATCATCTCACAAAACCTCCTAAAACTTCATTAATGGTGATGGTTCTTGATGGCGAAGGATTCATATGATGATGAATCCTAGATGACGATGTCATATGGAAGAAGAAAATTAAATCTAGACGTCATGAAGGATAAGATATTCACCATACAAAAGGTATGTACTATTTTCTTTTACAAAAACATAATCGAAATACCTAATCCAAATAAGGTCGATGTGAATGCCCATATTAAATCTTAACAAAACGCAATGAAAATTCATTTATAAAGTGACACGTGATGATTTCTTTTCTTATTTAGTAATGTGGATGGAGAGGACGGGAAGAGAAACCTATTGTGTGTATATGGAATTGATTGGTTGATGTTGTAACTTTAGTTTTTTGCCTTAGAAAATTGGCTGTGAGGTTTTTGTTTTAGCTTTAAATTTTTTTGCTGTGGATTTATTTTCAAAGCACTTAATAATATATATATATATATACAATTGTATAATTTTAATAAAAATTCTATAGGATAACACTAATATATTGTTTATCATAAATATAACACACAAGGTCAAAGTGACTAAAATATTTCATGAAAGAGGTAAATAAACACTTCATAAATTTAACTAACCTAGACTTAAGATTTATATTTGCGGGATGGAATTTTGGAAAGTTGGTTTAGCTAGGATTAAAATAAATATATATATATATATATATATATGTATGTATTTAAAATTTGAAATGTTTTAAAAGTAGTTTAAAAAATATTTGGATTTCAAAATAAAACTGAAAAATAAATAGAGTTCTGATTGAAAAAATATTTTTATTTTTATTCAGTTAAATAATATTTATATTTATATTTATATTTATATATCTATAGACTAAGGATTAAAAAGCATTTTAACTATTTGATGATTTTTTGGGTTTTTTTTCTGAAACACTAAATCTTTTTTGGTTATTTTCTACTTTATATGCTCTTTGATGAAGAAACTTCATTTATTATTATTATTTTTGTTTGCTAAAACTTTTTATTATTTTTTGAAAAGTTTTCCCTGATTCTAACTTATATATAATTTAATATATCTTTAACAATCATTTCCACAGTTGTTACTTTCGAATTCGTAAATAAAGCAAATAATATTGATGAATATAAATCACCCACGATCTTCGAATTCGTAAACGATTTCTGGCTCGTGCAAAGAGAGCAATGAAGATTTGGGCTTTGGCGAAGATTGAGTCTTTTTTTCATTTTCTAAATAAAACACCCAAACAGAAAAAGTCAGAAGTGTTATGAAGAAAGAAAACACAAATACTGTGGTTAAAAAAAGAAAGAAAACACAAATAATATTAGAAAACTTTTCTATGATAGCATTAAAGAAATTTTATCATTAATATAGCATAGAGTCAGAATAATTAAAATCTATACTATTAAAACAGAAATCATTTTCGAGATCTCCTTCTGTTTTGCTTTTATTTACGTATCACTTTCATTGAGAACATTTTTATATTCAAAACAGAAAAATTAAAATATTGCCCTATTATGATTCTTATGCATAATACAAAAATACAAATTAAATAGATAAGTAGAAATAATATAACTATATAGTATTTTCCCATCAAATTATAATTAATCTATTATTATGTTAACATTGAAATAATTTGTTGCCATTTTTCTAACCATGGACCAACCACTTTTAGCTCCTCTGATGATTCTTTAAAATTTAGCCTGTACATAGTGCCACCAAATCTTAAATTGACCATAACATACAATAACTTTTCATTCTTCCAATAACTTTACCATCCTATATATAAAAATCCAACATTACGCACTATAACTAAACCTTGACATGTGATAAGTAATTATAAGCCATATAAACTAGGGAAATTTGCCAAATATAATTCAAAATTTGATTTTAAATGCAAAAGTAAACCTGAACATTAATCAAATGCAAAATTAATCTAATAGCCTTGTGAAATTACAATCAGTCCCTTATGACCAAACAAAAACTAAAATTTGTTTTTACAAATATAACCTTGGAAAGTCTTCTAGACTAGTGGAAGTCGTCTGATATAGTTGATCTTATAAATAATTTATAAATTTTATAAAAAAAATATTTTTCTGGGGAAAAAATTGAAACCATATAATTATAAACATTTTAAATGATATAAATTAATATCTAGTAAAATTTAATTATTTTCAACATAGATGAGTGAATGTAGTGAGTCATGGTATTCTTTGGTTTAGGGCTTGGTACCATATGTTGTATTCTTAGGGTTTAGTTTTCTGAAAGCTCAATTTTTTGTTTGAAAAATTAATTTTTTACCTATTTGTGTTTATTTCTGTGTATATTAAATATTTTTAAGTTAAATTTGATTTTAATAAAGTATTTAGTTAGTTAATTCAGTTTAGGGTTTATTTAAAGTCTACACGACTTACTTGTAAGTCGTCTGATAAATAGTATTTACGTGGGTGGAAGACTTCTAGGAAGTCTTCTCGTGGTTTTTACCTCAGATGACTTCTAGGTAAGTCGTCCATACCGAACTGAACCTTTCATTTTGCCATTGTACATTGATAATTTATCGGACATATAAACCCTATTTTTTTACTGTATGTATCAAACACAAAACCATAGCGCCGTTTCTCTCTAGGGCGATTTCGAAGGCGAATCTTCTTTTTTCATTGAATCTCCTTTTTCCCTCGTTCTCACCACCGCTAATCTCGCCTTTTACGAGGAATCTCGTTTCTCCTTCACGAAGAAACTCGTTTCTCCTTCACGAAGAACCTCGTTTCTCCTTCACGAAGAACCTGGTTTCTCCTTCACGAAGAACCTCGTTTCTCCTTCACGAAGAACCTCATTTCTCCTTCACGAAGAATCTTGTTTCTCCTTCGTACATAAATAACCATCCACTTTTTCAGATCGGAAACCGCGTCGCGTTTCGTTAAACTCCTCCGCTGTTATGTTCTTCCTCTTTGTTGTTGAGTTCAACTTCATGAATTAAAATGTTTAGCGGCCGTTAAATCCTAAAAGTTGAACTCTTGATTTTTGCATATCTGTAACCGCTGGTATTGTTGGCAACCATAACTTCCCTGACTGTAATCCATTGAGTCATCCATTTTATTTATTTAGATTTTTTGGGGTTTGGCGTCCTCTCATTCTAGTGAAAGACTACTCAGAAGAATTTTTGGAAGTGGAAGGCTTCATAGAAGACTTTCGGGAAGTCTTCTAGTGTGTAAGACTTCGTAGAAGACTTCCAAGGAGTCTTCCAGAGTGTAAGACTTCGTAAAAGACTTCCAGGAAGTCTTCCAGAGTGTAAGAGTTTGTAGAAGACTTCTGGGAGGTCTTCTAGAGTGTAAGAGTTCTCAGAAGACTTCCGGGAAGAAGAAGTCATCTCACTAAACCTTACATGAAAGTCTTCCAGTATATGAATTTAGAATAGTACGTTGGGTTTATGTTTGAGATGTTGGTTTTCGATAGTTTTGTAGACAAGAAAATGGATTTACCAGAACTACCGCAAAGGACGTATACATTAGGGGATGAGCTCATTCTCGTCAAAGCATATCCTATGAGGAGCTGAAGGACTCAAAGTTGGGAGTGTTCATAAAATTTAAGGAGCTGAATTTTGGATGGACATCAAGGCTGGTACACTATATCCTCATTTTCCAGCTTGACATTAGAAGAAGTATGAGATTTGGAGTCTCGTTGGTCCAGAGCTAGTGAGGTTTCACTGATAGAGTTTGGACACCTCACTGGTTTGAACTGCGATTACATCGAGGACCTGGAAAATCCGGGGTGTGAGGTGACGAAGGAGATGGCTTCATTCTGAGAGATGATGGGAGTTGATGTCAATGCTGGTCCAACTTCTGAGCCGATCATAGCAGCATGTTAGAGATGCAAAGACTGGACTTGGGATGATCGCATGCGGCTCGTATACCTTGCCATATTCACTGGCTTCATTGAGGGGAGAAAGTACTCAACAACTACAAGGGCTAGTCTTGCAAGGCTAGTGATGGACTTGGAAGAATTTGAAAATTATCCATGGGGGAGAGTGGCGCTCAAAATGCTAATGGACTCATTGAGGGGAAAAGATTTGACAAAGACTTACACTGTTGATGGGTTTGTACAAGTTATCCAGGTGTGGGTCTACTATGCTCTGTCAGAATTGGCTGCCAATTATGGGAATCCCAGACCAAACAAACCGTCTCCACCACTACTAGATTACAAGGGTGGAATAGGATGCATATGTTTTAAAAAGGCCATCAGCCGACATGTATTTAAACGTCACTCCCTAAGACTTCGCAAAAGACTTATAGTTTTCTAGAGGACTTATCGTTAAGTCTTTGGAAGACTTCTCAGACGACTTAACTGTATGTCCTCTGAGAAGTCTTCCAGAAAAGATTTCTCAGAAGACTTAATTAAGTCGTCTGGAAGACTTAACTTTAGGTCGTCTGGAAGACTTAACTAAGTCGTCTAGAAGACCTAACTTTAAGTCGCCTAGAAGACTTAACTTTAAGTCATCTAGAATTATTTTACTTCCATCTTTGTTAATCCGTCAAATATCTAAGTTGAATCTTTTATTTACCATAGACTAGCGTGATCAACTTTGTTGAGATGGATTTCAGTGAAATGTTTCCACATTGGGACTTTATTGTAGATGATACGTCCGCGGAGAACATAATTAAACTCATGTTTAATGCGAAACCTAAATGGAAGTCGACCATGGATTGCAAGAAAGTTGTCGGTATTATCCCGTGGGTCAATCCAATGATGCAGGTTGTTTATATGAAGAAGGAAGAGAGTGCAGCAAAGACGGAAGAGAATCCAATGAAGAAGGAAGAGAGTGGAAGACCTCAGAAGAAAGCTCGTAGAGATTCTTTTGTTGAGGCTCATGCAGAGGCTTGTAAAGAGCCTCCTAAAGATCTTTCAGAGGCTTCTACGGCTGTTGGTGGAGTGACCAAAGAAAATATTAAACAAGGCTTCAAGGACCTTGCTGATGCTATGTGAGATGTTTTGGGATGTGCCTTAGGGAGATTAAGTTTCTTGAGGATATGATGGAAGCTGTGGCGAAGAAGGTGGGAATCACCAAAAAACTGCACTGCATCTAATGAGCTTCAACTCACTACCTCATGTCCGCCTAAACATGTGGACGAACCTGGGTTAGTACCTCTCCCAAAATCAATGAGAAGAGAGTCAAGAGGAAAGTGTTAGGAGAAAGAAATGAAACTTGGATGTGCTTTGCATCTTGTACGTGCTTTCTTTCTTGTGTGTGCTTGGATCTTTGCTTGTATACGGATTTTGTTTCATGTGTTACTTGGATATTTGGTTTGATTTGACCATTGTGCCTTGATCTTTTCTTGTGTATTACTTCCTCTTGTACATCGAAATTGCAGAGTGAAAGTGTGAATGAGACGAAAGCGGGAAAGAAAGACGCTCAAGAACCGAGTGGGTCCACAGAACCGAGTTCTTTGAAAGAGCTAAGTCTTCTGATATAAAAAAGTGATAGAGGAGAAAGCTTCTGGACCGAGTGTTGACCCCAGTTTTTGTTCTATTGGACAAACAGGAACCTGGCATTTCAGGTTAAAACAGGTGGAAACTAGAAGGCAGACAAAGAAGGATGCTGATATGGTTGTTGTCTAGGGAAAGAGTGATCGAGAAAGGAGACGTGTTGCCTCACAACAATCTCCTTTTCAAGGAAACCGCACAACCAAAATGATCATTAGAAACATTAAGGTTGGCCAAGGCTATGATCCTTTTGCACTCGTTGACAAGAAGAAGACAAATGTGCTCGTTGAGTATCTGAAACTTGATCCATATTATAGAACATCCTGCTCACAGAAAACCAGTCTGTTTTCCAAGTTTGTGGTATCACACCCTCCGTACCCCCTTATTATGGCTCCCGGACTCGGTAAATTTCTATACACAAATTCATTCTGATTCTCAGAATACTTTTCAGTAAGCATTTACTAATTCTTCTCTAGAAGACTTACCAGTAAGTCGTTTGTGAAGTCTTCTAGTGAAAACTTCCCAGAAGACTTACCAGTAAGTCGTCTGTGAAGTCTTCTAGTGAAGACTTACCAGTAAGTCGTCTGTGAAGTCTTCTAGTGAAGACTTACCAGAAGACTTACCAGTAAGTCGTCTGTGAAGTCTTCTCGTAAAGAGTACCAAAAGACTTCCCAGAAGACTCACTGGTAAGTTTCTTGTAAGTCTTCCAGAATTGTTAAATATATTTGACTTGTATTGTTTTTACATGCAGCATATTGATGCTTTTATGAATTTGCTGAGGCTTTGGTACTAGAAGAATCCACAACATTTTAGGAGCGACATAATGTGCTTTATTGATCATACTTTTGCGCGTATGTGGACGGAAAAGTAAGGGATTTTAAGAGATCCCAGCCCGATCACAACGGTTTAGGAAGAAGGCTCCCTGGCGGGGAGTGGGATCTTTACGCAGGCATAGTACCAACATTTTGCCAATCTAAGAAGGTTTGGGTACTAGAGGTAGATGATATATATGTGCCATTAAACTACAAGAACGATCATTGGATTGGTATATGGATATTGATCCCTAACAAGCACATAGTCAACTGGGACAACATTATCAAACATATTTCAGCAGCATAACTCGTCAAGGTAATGGAGCTTTTTGTCACAATTATCCCTTATTTGCTTGTTGAATGCGCTTCCACTGATGAAGAACGTGTCAAATACACACTAGAGCCATTCACATACGAGAGAGTGAAAGCTGAAGTACCTCAGTGTCGAGCTGGCGTGAAAACTAATTTGGTAGAAAACTAGTTTTGTAGTGCACTAACACTACCTTATCCTCCTACCAAACTAGTCTTTCATAGAAAACTAGTTTGGTAGTGAACTAACACTATCTTGTCGGATAAACTAGTTTGTAACATTATCTGTTGTGTAGTGAAAATGTTTAAATTGAAATTTCCCAAGTTATAAAAACATCATAACACATAAAGTTCATAAAACATAATGTCTCGCAGACGACTTTCACGTAGGTCGTCTGCCTCAGAGACGACTGTTACAAAGGTCGTCTGCCTCACAGACGACTGTCACGAAGGTCGTCTGCCTCACAGATGATTGTCACGAAGGTCGTCTGCCTCACAGGTCTCACAGACGACTTTCACGTAGGTCGTCTGCTTCACAGACGACTATCACGAAGGTCATCTGCCTCACAGACGACTGTCATGAAGGTCGTCTGCCTCACAGACGACTGTTACAAAGGTCGTCTACCTCACATACGACTGTCAAGAAGGTCGTTTGCCTCACAGACGACTTAACTTTAAGTCGTCTAGAAGACTCAACTTTAAGTCGACTGTCACGAAGGTCGTCTGCCTCACAAACAAATGTCTTTACAGAGATAAGTTCATGCCTCACAAACGACTATCACGAAGGTCGTCTGCCTCACAAGTTATAAGAACATTATAACACACAAAGTTCATAAAACAAATGTCTTAACATAGATAATTTCATACATAAAAACATCATAACACAAAAATTTCATAAAACAAATGTCAACAGAGATAAGTTCATGCCTGACAGACGACTGTCACGAAGGTCGTCTGCCTCGCAGAAAACTATCACGAAAGTCGTCTGCCTCATAGACGATTGTCACGAACGTCGTCTGCCTCACAGATGACTATCCCGAAGGTCATTTAAAAGAATGCCGCGAAGGTCCTCCACTTCTGTTCTTACAACGTGTATGTATGGCCAGTTTCTTTGCACATTGAGCATCTATAAACCATGTGTTGCTTCCGGGGTTTGCGTCTTCTCATCCTGGATATAGCTTCAACCAAGATTGCCATCTTGATTTCTTCTGTCTCCCCGGACAATGCTTTACTTCTGGAGGAAGGCATGTACGTGCTTCAACTTGTTGTCCAACACAAGGATATATATTCTGTGAGTATCCTGCATACAAATGATCTTTTGATTAGAGCGGGCACGCAAGTGTGGAGACATGCAAATTAAACCAGCATATGTTCCAGCTGCTATAGCATGAGAGCAAGGTATTTTCTCGATTGCATAGACACCACAATCACACTTTCCATATTCCAAATCAACAACATTGTCCCTTTGCCACCTTTTACAAAGAATCACCATCCATCAATTGGTTGGACAAACATAGTATCGCTATCTCCGAACGAACAACAAGTAAGTATTCAACAACTCGAGTATGCTGAGTTGTGAGACTCAAAGCATCTTCTATCCTTTTCCAATACCACCTTCCTAGCTTCTCCCTTATGAACTCCAACAGGAACTGAATAGGAAATCCTCTTGCTCGTTTTAGTGCGGAATTAATAGATTCAACGATGTTGCTCGTTTTAATTCAATGCACCCATGACCATAGGGTTACGTCAGCATCCTCCAGATATGTTGCAAGTTCCTGGTTTGCACTTTGTATATCATCCATGTATCAGTTAAAATCATAAATTGTATGAGCATAAGCAGCACCTTTTACCAAGTACAAGAGATGTTTGCCTTTATACTTTTGGATAATGTTCTATTGTAGGTGGTAATAACATATTCCTCTGGTTGCCCAATGAAACACATTATGCCACACATTTTTAATGCTCGTGTGCCTGTCCGAAACTATCACCAGAGAATACTTATCAGATATACAACTCCCCAATTTTGTAAAAAAACTATTCCCAAGAATCGTCATTTTCAGTATCTACGATTCCAAAAGGCAATGAAAATATCTAGGAATTTCCATCTTGTGCGGCTGCAACTAACATAACACCTTCATACTTCTCACTTAGGTTAGTCCCATCCACCATGATGACCCTTCTCTGATACTGAAAACCTTGAATGGAAGCTCCAAAAGAGAAAAATAGATACTTAAATATGTTCTTAGAATCAAGTTCTATACCAGTGATAGAACTCATATTTGCAAACGAGATTTGCTCCAAATATGAAGGCAGTTGCTCATACCTATCTTCTGCTGATCCTCTCACCAATTCTTACGCATATAACAATTCTCTATATGAAGTGGTGTAATCAAGTGTCATGCCAAACATGTTCTTCATTGCATCTTTGATATGATGCGGATTTAACCCATCAATGATTCCAACTCGATTTATGAAAAGCCTACCAACATACTTCGGAGTACAATTCTTCTGCTGAGCCAGTCGACCTGTCATAGAACATGTATGAGTTTCCACATACTTGGGGACCCAAAACGTTTTTGTACCATGTTTCACACTCGCTCTGATCTTCTATGCACACCTGTTAACACGACATTTTTCCACAAGTACAATTTTCGTCGACTTGTATATTCTGAAAGAGAACTTATGCTTCACCGCTGTCAACCGAAACTTTGAAACCAGTGCATCCTTACTAACAAAACTCTGGTTCGCATAGATATTGTTAGCATTTGAGCTTCCTTCTTCACTATCATATGTCCCTTTGAAATCTTCAAAACACATATCATCTTCTTCTTCCTCATCCTCATCTTTAACTTGTCCATACTCAGTGTAATCCTCACCATCGTCGACTGCTTCGGAAACATCATGGATATCAACATCCTCCTCCCCATCATCATTTTCATCTTCATCTTCTTCCCCTTCACCACCTTCTTCATTTTCTTCCCCTTCATCACCTACATCATCTTCTTCCACTTCATGTGAAACCGTTCTCATCATTCTAAGGCTTAACACACAGACGTACTTTATGCGTTTTAGTTATCTCGAGAAAGTTCTGAACTTGTCTATCACTTGTAACATGAATAGGAAGGGTGTCTAGAGCCATCTGTTGCATCATTGCTTCGGGTAATGAGTAGGTTAACTCCACAACCTCTGTTTTCATGTCCAGGTTATAATCTTTTTGAGCCGTTTCAACAAGTTCAGCATGTGTCAAACCTTCACTCAAAATAACATTCTCGCTCTTTTGAAATTATCAACCACAAAATTCCAAAGATCATCTTTCAACAATCATTCTCCATACATTACAGGTAACTGACGCATCATCTGAAAAATTCAAATTAAAACACAATAGTAAATATAGAACATCAACTTCAACCGAGAAGACTTTAATAAACATGAATGTTGGTAACCTCATAAATATCCCCAACTAAGTTACAAAGTTTCTTTCAGTAGCATCAATAATGATTAATATATATAAATTAACAAGAAAATGTTAAAAAATCTTTATAGTTATAGAGGAAATGAAACTTTATTAAAAATTGATGTAAACGACTTCTACGGAAGTTGTCTAGAAGACTTCCAAGAAAGTCGTCTAGACGACTTACACGGTCAACCAAAAAAGTCATTTTTGCAATTGAAAATTTACAAAAGAAGATTTCGAGAGAGGTCTACTCTACAGCAGACTTCTTTGGAAGTCGTCCTTTGTAAATATTTCCTTACTATTGTTTTCAAGAAAATCTCGAAAATACCAGAGAATACCTCACGGTAAGTCGTCTAGTATAAACAGGTTAGTTTTGCATTTTACCAAATTGTATCATAAATTTGACTTTTTCCAGAACACTTACTTGTAAGTCGTCTGGATGAAAAAAACTTAAATATTTTAATATAAACTAGACGACTTATATGTAAGCTGTCTCAAGTTACTTTTGTAATTAGAAAATAAAACTTAAATATTTAATTTTAACTAGACAACTTACATGTAAGTCGTCCGTCAGACGACTTACATGGAAATCGTCTGTGATATCCAAGGTTTGACCAGAATATTGGAAACAATTTCTGGACGACTTCCGCGTAGGTCGTCTGTCGGAAAACTTACATGTAGGTCGTCTAGTTAAAATTAAATTTTATGTTTTATTTTCTAATTGCAAAAGTAACCTTAGACGACTTACATATAAGTCGTCTAGTTAATATTAAATATTAAAGTTATGCTTTCAGCCATACGACTTATAAGTAAGTCGTCTGGAAAAAAATAATTTTCTGACACAATTTGGTCAAATGCAAAACTAACATGTTTATCCTAGACAACTTATCGGGAGGTCTTATGTGGTATTTTCGAGATACTTTGTTAACAAAGAAAATGGAATACCTCCAAATAAGTCGTCTCTAAAAATACATATAAAAGTCAATTGGCAAAACTAACCTCTGCATTGACCAGACGACTTCCGTGTAAGTATTCTACGTGGAAGTCGTCTAGGCGAACACATCTGGAAAAAAAATTTCATACCTTAAATTAGTGAGACAACTTCCTTAGCACACATAAATCTTTTTCAAGAGCACAAAAGCTCAAAAGAAAGCGATCCACAAGAATCGTAAGCTTGAATCAAAATTTTGAGTTTTTAAGATGAACATAGAGAGAAAGTGAAAAAAGATTTAGCTTTTGAGCATTAAAATGAGATAAGAGGATTGAAAACCCATTTTTAGGTGCATTAAGAGCTTCAAATTGGTTGTTCATGGTGGTTGGTGTATTGATGGCAATGACAGCATTGTAAATACTTAATAAGATGAGAATGATAGAGTAAAATACTTATTTTCGAAAAACAAGTAATGACATTTTCGTGAATAATCATGGACTTTTGGGGTGAATAGGACAAATAAAAATTTTAAAAAATCATTGATTAGTTTTATGTTTAACTTTAAATTTAGGTCACTTTTCCAAAAAGCCCTATAAACTAACTTTGTATAACCATAATATACATGATAGTACCATACTCTAAATAACCATACATATAATACATTTTCACTCTTCCGAAACATTACCAATAGACATGCTACAAAATGCAAACGTAACCGTAATATAACTAAAGTTTGGCATACATTAAAGTCATGATCTAATCTGTTTCATTAACCGATTTTACTAAAATAAAAACGACAAAATATTTTGCAACCTACACATGTCTCTATTTCGCAAATCCAAACCATCAGAATCTCAAGTTATAATTATCCTATTAGTTATATATATTAGTGGTTTGTCTGCGCTAACGCGCGGATGTATGTTAATTGTGTTGTTAAATGATTTGTTTGTATTTGATAATATCTTTTGGTGATATTGGAAGTTCCATTTGTCAAACCATTATATGATAGATGATATCTTGTA
>CAJHQP010007638.1:0-31256 GCA_905132765.1 Moricandia arvensis | reverse complement strand
CTACAAAAAGAAAACTTTGACTACTTTGATACTTATCTCCAGTACTGAGATAAGATCATAGGTAGAGACCTAGAAATCTAAATGCAAAGAATGTATAACCGCATTTCTAAATGGTGATTTAGAAGATTTATATGAGACAACCTAAAGATTTTGTTATTACAGGTCAAGAAAAAAGTACTGCCGACTTGTAGTCACTTTATGGCTCAAGCAACCTCCTAAACAATGACATGAAAAATGTTGACAATATAAGATGACGTCAATGATTTGTCAACATTAATGAATGTGATAATTCATATACTACAAATATACAAAAATGTGTATGTTTCCGATGCTCTATATGTAGATGATATGCTTATTATTGGAAGCATAAAATTATCATTAATCAAACAAAAAATGCATGCTCAAAGACAATTTCAGATGTATGATATGAGATTAAAAAATATAATTCCCAGGGTTAAAGTCACAAGTATTCAAATGGAAGCACCTTAATCCGAATCTCATTAATGCTCAAATAAGCATTAGAGAGATTTAGCAAATTACTCTAATAGTAAGTGCAAAAACTCGTTAGATCCTGACAATCAGCTTGACAAGAATTAAGGTGAAGCAGTTTCACAAAACAGAGAATGTACTTGTGATCGGAGTCTAATGTACTTGACAATGTACTAGAGCAGATATAGCGCATGCAATAAACGTACTAAGTAGATATACAAGTAATCAAGTTCATACACACTGGAAAGCTTATAACGAGAGTACTCTATTACTGCGCTACACCAAGATTTTAGGCTTCAGTATGGTAAAAAACATCTGTGTTAGAAGATTACATGATCGTTCGTTGCGATATCAGATTCTATGAGAATTCCAAATACACAAGTGGATACGTCTTATACACTCACGGAGGAACAACAATATTATTACTGAAAATCTACCAAACAAACATGTTAGCCAGATGCTAACATGTAATCTGAGTTTATTGGCCCTGACAAAGAAGTAGAAGAAGAATGAATGACCTAGACATTTTGCGAGATATTCTATGTGGAAGACATGCTGCCAGCTATACGAATACATTGCAGATAGTCGAAAGAAATCAGCGATAACTGGCGCTCAAAATAATATCTACAATGGTAAATATCGTCACATCATACAGACGACATAAACCATTAGACAACTTATCTCAATGTGTAATCACAATAGATATATCAAATCGCTGACCACCTAGAGATCTATACACGAAAGGTTTGACACATAGATATGTTACTAAATCATCAAAGAAGATGGGCTATAAAGCTTATATCGAATGAGAATGCTGATTGCAACCATGCATATCATGACCGGAGATCCCAAGGCGTAGATTCAAGGGAAACATAAAATTAAATAAAAATCTATCAAAAGCAACTTCGAGACTATGGTCTATTCACAGATCCTAAGATGATAAGAATGCTAAGAAATGTAGAAGTATAAGCATTTGATTTTTAATGATTCCATAGCTTCTAAAGCGGAGTATTACTCATACTCTTCATGGTCAATCACCTAATGACTATGAAATGTGTCCGTTTCTAGGAGAATGAATGTAAATTTATATTCTGTAAGTCTACTCATTGAAAACTATGAATAGTTTAAGGCCACAATGAACACAATAGAGAACTAAGTTCTATGAGAATATGAAGATGTGTTATGCATGTTGTATCGATTTACATAAAACACCGGGTGGTTAAGGACATCATGTTCAACTCTTGGAAAAAGTAAACCCGACAGATATTAACTATGAGTGTTCAAGGCTTGAAAATGCCACAACTCAAACACAGTAGATTTTTCGAAACACTCTCGATAAATTTGTTTGTTCAAAAATAGTTTAAGTACAGTAACTAGAACTATCGAGTTCTGCATTTAGTCTGTATATGTTTAGAGTCAGTTTTATTCATGTGGGAGATTGTGGATCATTTTCTAAAAGCCAATGGCTTTAATTCAATTGTCTGAATATGAATCGAAATGGGCCTCAAGGTACAAGAAAATCATGTTGGCTATAAAAGAAGAGTGAAAACATCGCACATCGCTTATGAGAAGCAAGATTGGGGTTTAATATATGTTTCTCTCTTACTTAGCTCAAACGACTCAAAGGAAGAGATGGCTCCCCACGCACGGGCGCCGGCGCGCGCGTGCTGGTCAACTTGGCTCGCGTGGGGTTGGGCTTGGGTCTTGGTGAAGGGCCATAAGCCCGATAAGGTTCTTTTTGGACCAGATTACTTTTGTTTTTTTGGCTCATTTTTGAACCAAAACAACATGATGTTTGTGTCAAAACACTGCGTAGTCGTCTTAAAACAACATGCATTTCATGTTGTTGTCAAAGATATTTATTTTAAACGAGAGAGAGGTTTCTTGGGGAGAAAGTTTCGTAACTCACTTTCCCCGATCTCCACGAGTTTTTGCTCACGTGCTCTTGCATTCCGATGAAGTCTCTCATTTCCTTAAAATTGATTCTTCCTAAAGCCTCTGTTAAGATGTCCGCCTTTGCTCAATTCCTGGACATGTTCTACTTCTACTTGCCCGTTCTCCACGCATTCCTGATAAAATGGTACCGTTGTTTGTATATGTTTGCTCCTTCCATGAAAAACATGATTCTTCGTTAAGGCTATTGCAGACTGGTTTTCAATGTGAATCGTGACTTTCTCTTTGGTTGTCCAGTTATTCCACTTAGTAGATCTCTAAGCCAAGAAATATTGCTTGCAGCTTCAGTCCCTGCCATAAACTCGGCTTCTCAACTTGACAAGCGACAATATCCTGTTTCGTTGAGCACCATGTGATTGGGCTTCTTCCAAGATAAAAAATATGACCGGTTGTACTTCTACCATCATCCGTGTCGACGTTGTAACTCGAGTTCGCTGTAAATAATCAGTCTAGGTATCCTTGGAGTCGATGCTTTCGAAGAAAAACAAAGCTAGTACTTCCTTTAAATATCTCAAACATTGCTTTAATGCAGTCCCATGCGACTCTTGGGGACTATGCATATACCAACTCAGAACACGACAACAAATGAGAGATCAGATCTTGTGTGGAGTAGGTATCATAAGTATCGATATGTTTTTCTTAAATGGTGGCGTCATTTCCTTTTCTCGCTCCGACTTAGATAAATTTAATCCAGTTCCATAGTTGTATGGACCGGATTAAACTTATCATACCAGCTTCTTCTAGTATTCTTGATGCATATCAATTTGGTTTAGGCTGATTCCATTGTTACCTTGACAAACTCTATTCCAAGATAGTAAGTTAACTTACCTAGATCACTCATATCAATTTTTTTTCACGTCCCGTCTTTAAACTCATCGATGAGCTTCTTGCAGGTTCCGGTTACGAACAAGTCGTCAACATATACTGCTACACGAGAAGGCTTACCTTGACTTCATTACGAGACACTGACGGCTCCTTAGAGAACTTTGAAAATCCGATATCAAGAAGGATTTGATTGAGCTTATTGTTCCAAGCTCTTGTGCTTGTCTTAAACCATACAAAGCTTTGTTTAGCTTGTATACTTTATTCTCATATCCTTCTTCTTGAAGCCTCTGGTTGTTTACATACACTGTATCTTTTAAGTTCCCGTGTAAGAAACAGTCTTTACATCAAGGTGGTGTACTTCCCATCCATTCGTTTCTGCAATATTAATCAATATCTTATTTCTCCAGTCGTGCTACTGGAGAAAAACTTCTGTGAAATCGTATCCATATTGTTGAACGTATCCTTTTGCAAAATCCAAGCTTTGTAATTGTTTATGCTTCCATCAGAGTTACGCTTGATCTTAAAAACCCACTTCAAAGCGATCGATTTTGCTCCAGGAGGAAGATCAATAGAACGCCACGCTTGATTCTTAATAATGGAATCGATCTCTTCTTCACGTGCTCTGGTCCATTCTTCGGTGTAAATAAGATGTAGTCTTCAAGATACTTGGGTTGTGTTGTATATCTTTATGATCTTCTCAGATTATGCGGATGAGAATCCGCTTGTTTCAAGGGTTTCTTGTTCGCTTCACGTTCATCTTGCATAACTGAGTCTTCGTCTCCTTTGTTATTATTAGCTTCGTTGGTAATAGACTCTGGATCGGTGTGTTCAGCTCATTCAGTCCCATGGTTCCCATAGTTTCTAAGCGTTACTCTTCTTCACTGTGTGTCCTCGAGTCCTCTTTAATCCAATTCATCGTTGTGTTTCATCAAAAACAATGTCGCGACTTACAACAATCTTCCGAGTTTCTGACCATACAAGCGATATACTTTTGATCCCGGCGCTGTTGCCTATATGTACCAACCTACGGGACCTATCGTCAAGTTTTCTCAGTTTTGTGCGTCTCTCTTCGTGTAACTATCACAACTAAAAACTCGAACATGACTAATATTAGGTCTTTTGCTCTGAAGCATCTCACACGGGGTTTTCTCCTTTAAAGGCCCTCGTAGCTAGTGCTGTTTAGAAGATGAGTTGTATGTCGTATTGCCTCTCCCCAGTGATAATTGGCATGCGCATGTGCTTCAGAATACTTCTTGCCAACTCCATCATCGTTCGGTTTCTTCGTTCAACATGCAGTTCTGTTGAGGTGTGTATGGTTTAGTAAAGATGCCGTTTTATTCCTGCACCACCGCAATATGTGTTGAATTCTTGTGACACAAATTCTCCTCCTCTGTCTGTTCTAAATGTTTTCTCCTGTCTCTTGTTCTAATAAATTTCTCAATTTCTTGAACTTCATGAAAGCTTCGTTCTTCTCTTTCATTAGCATGTCTACATATATCTCGTATGGTCATCAATGATAACAACAATATACTTGTTTACCGCTTGCGTACTTGGTGTTATAGGTCCACAAGATCTCCATGTAAGAGTCTAATACCTTTTGTTGCTCGATATAGTGTGATTTAGGGAAGGATTGCCTTCCTTGTTTTCCAATTAAACATGATCCTTATACTTATTTCTCGATGTTAATACTCGAGATTCCTAGAACAAGCTCCTTTCGTGCCATATTTGGTATAGTCTATGAACTGCATGTGCCCTAGACGTGCAGTGCCAAGTACTTGATTTATTCTCTGTAGCTAGATGTAGACACGAGGTCGCTTTAATTCCCATATGTACCTATATATAACCCATTTCTCGATCTCTTGGCCTTTACAAGTAATTTCCGTGTTGGTCATGCATTGTTTATAGCTCTCCTGCAGTCAGATATCACACCCAGCTTTAGTGGCTTGACCCAAGATAATAATATTGCTTCTCAAGTCCGAATATAGTAAACACATCAGTCATCCTTCTTGATTCTCCGTTCATATCAGTAAATAAGATTGTCCCTTTCCTTTAATGTCGATTCAAGAATCATCACCAATTGTACTTCCGCTGTTATCGTATTATCAAGGCTTCGAGAAGTATCTCTTATTTCCATTCATATGATTGCTAGATCCGTTATCAAGGTACCATATGTTGTTTCACTTGTGTTCGTTTGGCAATACGTTCTTTTCGTTCAGGAAGATTACTTTGTGCATCATGAGTTCGTCGGCTTCTTGAGTTTTGGTATTATTGATTTTGTGAGCCTCCTGCAGCTTGAGTAAACTATCCGGAGCATTTCATGTCAAAGTGACCTAATTTGTCACAACAGAAAACAAGTTATACGTGATTATATCTCTTCTCCATTGAAACGTCCGCGACCTCTTCCTCTGTAGTAGCAACCTCTTCGTCCTCGGCTTCTGGATGGATCAATGTTATAGTCACGAGCAGACTGTTCATATTGATACCGATCTTATTGATATCGGCTCGATTGGTTCACTTTTCTGTGGTCTTGTTGATATCGCTTGATTGATTAGCTTGTCGTCTGTAAACATCAACTTGCTTTTGGTCCTCTTCGGCTTCTTATTCTTCGGATATTGGCTCCTCACATGCTTCAAACGTCTTAGAATGTCTTCAAAGATTGTTATGTTAGGATCGAGTACTTGCCTCGAGAGATGCAACAATATGTATACTTCTTTCTTGGGAGACTCATAAGAAACTTCTTAACAGCTTCGCTTCTTTTATAGTTACTCCTAGGGCAGCTGATTTTGAAGCTAATCTGGACAGCTTTCCACCAAAGTCATCAATACTTTCGGAGTCCTTCGTCTTTAGCCGATCAAACTCAGTCATTAGGGTTTGAAGTTTGGCTTCTTTGACCTCGTTCTGCTCCTACATGTATTGTTTTTATAGCTTCCCTAACTTGTTTTGCTACATCAATCTCTCCGACCTGTAGTATGAGACTCTCTAGTATCGATTGAAATAATAATGCAAGCGCCATATCATTCTTGTCTCTGTTCGTCGACTTGGTCTCAATAGCTTCCCAAACCTTATGGACTGTGATCTTCATCCTCATAGCCCATAGAGTGTAATTGGTTGTTTTAAGGCATAAGACATCGGTATTGATGATGGTCCTCCACCTTCTTTCACCTTCCTCGTCGCAGGACAATATCACTCATGGTTTTGTCTGGCTCTGATACAAATATAGTTTAGAGCTCAAATACCTATAAGAACAATTTTCTTATTAGCTTAAGAAAATAACTTGAAAATTAAGCACTCAAAGTCATAAGTTCATGCACAACTCAACATCTTCTAATATAGAGATTAGATAACTCTAATCTCTATGAACTTATTATATCTCTTATTTCCTATTCCTAATCGCTTTTACTAAACCATAACTTGTAGGATTAGGTATTTAATTTATATCTCAAGTTTCGCTTTTCTTTCAAACTTAATCCAACATCTACAAGAGCACAACCACTGTCGTTAGCGATAAACTTCACACTGTCACCACCTATCTCCCCTGTGAAGTCGTTCATGTCTTCTCATAGATGGTTACACCAGATTCACCAGATGTCATCATGATTTGTGTTAACTAACGCCTTCATCTCAGCTCTCGGGTTCGAGTGGGAAGCAGTGGCGAAGTCTAACCATCGCTGAGCCTATGCATATGTGATAAATTCATAGCCACATGTGCACACTAGAACTTATCCTTGCTTTGTAAGTCATTTAGATCTCCCCTCTTATATTTTTTTAATGTGCAAGGAGATGATAACCATCTGGTGATGACATGCTTAGAGCTGAAGTGGTTAAAATGGACCCTACTGATGGATTTATAATTGGATCCGCTGAGAAAACAGCTGAGGGATATGCCACTGGAATGTTTGACGGAAGTGCTGTCTCAGGTGGATCACAACAGCTGAGAATGAACCATTAAAAGAGGAAAAGCGTGAAGGGAAGAAGCCAAGCTTGTTCAACGTCACTGCCTAAAAACCTAACTCATATTGGACAATCTCAACTCTATAACATTTCTGCTTTTTAATGTTTTCACTACATTTCGTTTGGCATGTTTATGTTTTTAGTGGTTTATGTTTTTGCAATTTTCTACCAGATGTTACATTTTTACTCATACTTCGCCAACCGTATACTATATATGACAAACTATACAGCCACTGCAAAATAAACGATAAATAAAGAAGCGGTTTATCTAATTAACAATAATTTATTGAATTTAAAATTTTAAGTATGTTTACTATCATATATCATTGTTGATATTATGTGTAAAATTATATACAACATAATATATATATATATATATATATATATGTTAAAATGTTAATTATTTTGTGTATAATGAAGTCCAAATTATAAAACTAAGCTTGAGTCATATAAAAATAAGACAATTCCATTCAATATAAACACTTCAACTATTACACTTTCAAAAACAAAATTATTTTTAATATTGAAAAAATTCAAATAAAAATTAAAATTATTATATGGTACAAATATAATAAAATAAATTAAAAAAAATAAAACAAAATGATAAAAATAATAATACAATTCCATGCACATAAGATTTAGGGAAAATCTCTCAAATAGACCTTTTTGAAGTTTTTGTCACAAAAATAACACTCAAGAAAAAAATGACCAAATAAACCTTTTTTATTTTGAAATTTAATATTTATAAAATTTTTATTTAATTATAAACCTACCTCCGAAACCCAACCCATAATTCTAACCCTAAATTTAGATTAATTAACCCAAGGGGTATAAATATATATTTTACTCTTTAATAAAGTCTATTTAGTCATTTTTTAATGCTATTTGTAGAAATAGGTTTATTTGAGTATTTATCTCTAAGATTATCTCAGTCTATAAGACTTAAAATATCATATAAACAAATAAGTCAGACTAAATTTCTGTTTTACGTGCATATATGAGACACAATTAATGATATTATGTGAAAAAATATGTTGCCTGTGAATGTGTATATGCAAAATATGCATCATAATTTTCGCATCATTAGATAACTTATCTATGTTTTGTAAAAATTCTGTTTTGCCGCCAACTTAAATAACGCAAAATATACTTTTAGATTCTATCGGATTCCTAATGCATTTCTCTCGATGATATTGAAGTAATATAATAGTTCACTTAAGTATCGTGCTTATAATATGGTTCATAATATTTGCCTGGTATTGGGCTCATTAGAATTAGTTGACAAAACAAATCCACTATAATTTTGAGATGTAGGTAGTGACTATCCATGTGCATCTTCTTTTAAATATAAGCAACATAGCGAACTATTACAAAGTCTTTCAAATCGCTAACATATTTTAATTCAAAGTAACCACTACTCTTATCTAATATTTGATAATTATCATGCATATATTAGACTGTAGTTCTCTTGCAATCATCTTAAAATCAATATGCTGACATGATAATCAATTAATATATCTTCATGTTTTTGATAAATGGTTTATTTTTGTCAAAGAAAAAAAGGTAAATAGTTTATTTTCTAAAACATTATGAAAAATGATATAAATTTATAAAACTACATAAGATGCATATTAACAACCAAACCATATTTTTAAATTATGTATCAAAATAATTAAATATGTTATAAACGCGCCGGAACACTCTAGTATATATATATAAAAGCAGATTCATAACTCAAATAGTGATAGCAGTATCAAGCATAAATTAAAAGTTTGACTAACAAACAATTAATAATCGTGTAATAATAATTACTTTATAAGATTCGTTTTCTACACTGGCATTTAAATGCTATTTCTATATCTTATATATGTTTTTTGATCAATATATGTTTTATATGTTTAAATGAGAAATCATGATGTCATTTTATTCCTTTTTAAGTTGAGAGAATGTTAATATTTGTTGGTTATCAAGAAGAACTTAATCTTACAATTTCACAGTGTCGCTCTTACTTTTATCTTTCATTATTAGCGTGGAGATATAGTCTATAAATTTCATTCAACCATCCCGTAGGTCAGACACATAAATTTATTTGCACCTCTATCACTTTTCATCATTTTCTTTGTGAGATGAGTGCCTATCATGCCATTTGTAAGAAGCATAAGCAAGAACGAGAATGTCTTTTTAGAAATTAAAGTGGCAAAAAGTCCACGAATGAATTATCTATTGTATCTGCAGATGACACGATATTTTCTCTGTCAATTTTGTCCAAGTAGTTGTGAAGCTCTCAAAATACACCTGAAGAATATGAGAAAGTTTATGGTCAGATGATAAACAAGCGACAAGTATTCAGTCACTTTATCTTTAAGATCTCACAGCATACAGAGAAAAGAGGCAAAACAGTCATTAGAAATTTCAAAAGAAGATGTAAAAAAGTATCTAGGATATACCATAACATTTTTGGATGAGAAAAAGAAGATCTCTCACCTCTATGTGTTAATATGAATTCCAAATACAAATTCAAGCTAGTGAACTATATTTTAGTCAGAGCGAAAAATGATGATCAAAGCGTTTCTCACAGTCTGTCCAATCTACTTATGTCATGTTTCTAACTACTCAACACTAGTCTATATTAAAAATCTAATCGAGTATTTATTCAATTTGTGTGAGATTGACAAATGAATAAAAGCTATATATCGGGTCTCACTAGATCTCTGTATAAACTCAATCAGAACGAGGGCATGGGTTTTAGAGAGAAATACAAATTTTAACGCAAGCATTGCTGCTAAGCTTGCTTGAAGAATTTAGTAGTGGTCAGATTGTCTACTAGCTCAAATTCTAATCAAGGAAAATACTGCAAGAATAAGTCTTTCCTACACTACCTTCACGGACAATGAGTTTAAATCGCTAACGAGGCATATTCATGAATGTGACACACTTAAGACAACCAGGAGAAAACACAGAAACAGTTTAACTATAAATGTGCGGCATAAGACCATCATTAACGCATAGTTTCTTAACTGAGATTTTGGGCTTCGGCTAAGAGTTCTAAGAGCGGTTCTTGGCGGAAAGTGTAAAAAGAAAAAGCGAGTTAAGAACCTAGTTAAGAACTGGGTTAATCATGCCGCTATACTGATTGCATTCTTGATATCACTATCAGTCCCAGACTCTAGAGACGCCGTGGTTTGGCCCATCCAGCAGAATTGATAAGCACGCCCCAAAGTTAGATCTTTCAGTCACAGACTTTATAACTAACAGATTTACAGTAGGCATATGATTTAGAGAACAGAGTATAGCAGGAACTTTATATCTGACATGGCTACGCACAAATGTTTAGTAGCATTCGTCCATCTCATTGGGTTGGAGGATATATAATATAATGATAACCATATTACAGTCAGAAAACGTATTCTACCACAAAGTCTGCGTTACCATCAACCATCAGCTACAACATTAGATAATGTTTCTCACTCCTAAAGTATCGACGTTCTGTTGGACCAAGGATGTGTGGTCAGATCTTCTGCTACCAAAATGAAGGTCTTTCATGTGGTCTAGTCTACAAAAGGCTATGAGCCAATGGAGAAAATCTCCAACAAAGAAAAATTCCAACAGAATCTCTGTGTCTTAGATGTGGAGCGTCAGACTGACAATCAACTCGATATCTTCTCAGCTACCCTTTGTGCAGCTGGATTTAGACATTTTATCAGTTATCGCACATAGTTGCCAAAATAGCTGCTTCAAAATTTTGAGAGAAGGCTATGTACATCCTGGATTATTTGTTTGCCTACCACTGTTAGGCATCACCAACATATGTCATTCCCTGATCTGCTGACATACAGGACTCGAAAACAAGTTTTCTCTTTGAAAGTAGAGACGACTTACCAGAGGAGCGTGGCGTCAAAGGATGTCCACAACGTGCGAATGTCCTGGCCACAAGTGGAGTGGAACCCACGAAAAAACAATCAAGATTAGGTCACAAAACGCCTGCTCAATCTGAAAGTTTTGCAACTCTGGCAAGATGGACGACTCGGTGGACAAAAACAACCAACTAGGGTTGGACTCTCCTAGATCTTCTATGATGTCAAATGATTCAACCCCTCATCAAGGTTCATATGTACAAAATTTCGTCAGCTCCCCTGCTGATAGCTAAGCCTATAGAAATTCGATCAGGTCTTTTAACCGGTTGCTTCCTCGAGCTTCTACACATTAGGTTTGTGTCTTTTTTACTCCGATATCAGGAAATGAGCTATATAACAACAACATGTTAGTCACAGTCAGATCACTCCACGTATTACTGACATCACACTTCTGATCTTTCTCTGATATTGAATCTATCTTATTCAATTCCATTACTAGGTTAAAAACGTGAAAGGGGATGTTTTGGAATGTATACACTGTCATTAGCCACTCATATCTATTGAGATCATAGTGGGTATAAAACTCTGTCTTATGTTTTTTTTATGATATTCTAATGGTTGCGACAAATCAAAGAGGATGTGATTTATCTTTGTATACAATAAGATAATGTTTACGATAATAAGAGTAGATAGATGAAAGTTTATATGATGATCTAGCATGTGTGTGTGAGTTCTTTTGACGACACCTAATGCCTTATTTAGTTTTTTTATCGTCTCTCATTTTTTTTATTTGTCACACATCCAATTTGAATTTTTTTCTCATATGGTTGAGAGAGAACTAATATGGAGTTTGATCTTCGGTAATGAGATAGTGACGGCGTTCAATGATGTGCTCCAGATCTCCTGCCTGGTGCGTTTTGATGTATCTGTCGGTGGCACTTGTCGTTAACCTATATTCCTCAAGTTGTTAGACATAGATTGTGCTTCCGGATTTAAGTTAGATGCTTTACGGTTCTGTTCTGATGTTAGCTTTGTCTTCTCTCCTTTATGTTAATCTGTGTTTTGTTTTTAACTTTTTACATTTTCTCTGGAGAATGTTTAAAGGCGAGACTGTATGTGTTGTTGTCCTGCATTAGTTGTTGGGTAGGTTAATTCGTTTTGCACTGAGCTATAAACACAAACATCGATAGATAGTGAGACTCATAGACGTTTTTTAGCTGACATACACTTAATCTTCCTCTGCCTTGAATCTATCTTATTTGATTTCTTTACTAGGTTAAAAATGTGAAAGCCGATGTTTTCGAAAAGTCACACTCAATAGCCACTCATATCTATTGAGATCTAGAGTAGAAACTCTCTTTCTATGTTTTTTTAATTATATGGTTGTACAAAAACAAAGAGATGTGATTTATATTTTATACAATAAGATAATTGTTTAGATAATGTTTAAATAATAAGAATGATCTGAAAAGAGTTTTTTTCTCTCTCCTCTCTAACCTCTCTCTAACGACTCTCGACACATCTTTCGCGTAGCTCCAACATCCGATTCTCTGGCGCCGGGAGCTTCCTCCTTTCCCCTTCATCTTGGTTTTGTCTTTGATAATTCTTCTCGTCTGTCTCTCCTTTGATATCTCTGGTTTGTGAGGTGTGTGACCCTTTGGTTGCTGTCTTCTGCTCATGAGGATTACGGCACTGTGTTGTCGGCGGCTCTGGAGATCATGCGAGGGGAGATCTGCAGCAGTTGAGAGGCTAGTCGGCTTTTGGTGAGTTTTTGTCCGAGTCGTTTTTCCTTTAAATCTCCGGCGTAGCTCGAGGTTTATCGGCGCGTGACTATGTAAGATGAATCCTTTGCCTGATATGTTCGTGTACCTTATTCTATCTGTTTTCCGGTGTCCAGCGGAGTGGTGTTGCGGCGCGTGATTTATCCCCTTGGCTTGGTGTCTCATCAAGGGTCTCATAGTGTCTAAGCTCAGGAGGTATGGCGTGTTTCTCTTCAGGAAGGTTTGTTCCAGGTCCCTCCCGATTACCGTCATGTGTTGATCCAAAGGTTTTGTCTGTGGCGCGTGTTTCCTTGGCTCGACACTTTGGTTTAGGGTCGTCTAAGGCTTCTGGTCCGGTCTAGCTACAGGGTGCTTCCTCTTTGATCGTCTTCAGTCACGACTCTCCTCCTTAAGCGCTCCTGGTGGTTTAGTGATATATCATGGATTTTACCCAGTTTTAGCCACGGTATGAGTGTTTTAGGAAATGTTTTACTAAAATTTGGAGTATTTTAGTGTATTTACAGGTTCAGGTACGTTTTGGAGAAATATGATGATTTTGGAGCCTTTTGGAGCATTTTGAAGTGAAGAACTGCACAGATGTGTCAAATGTTTAGCTATGGATGTAGAACTTCCAGCGTTAGATTGAGCCCATTGTTTGACAGAAGATATAAATTTGAGTTAGCTTTCCACTTCCACCGGTTTGAGGTCAATCAGCATCCTGTTAGCAGAAGATATTACCCATTTTACAGGAGAGTTGGTCAGTCTGCCTCGCGAGAGGAAGCTGTCGAGAGATGAAGGAACGTCAATCAAAGGTGATTTCAGAACGCAGGATGAGTATATTTCAAGACTGACTTAAGCCTAGAAGCTACCACAAATTACCAGAATACCCATGGATGACCAAAAATCCTATTTATATGTTTTCTAAGCCATTGTTGACGGTGACGCTTTCTTTTATCGTAGTTATAGGTTAGAAGAGAAGAGAAGAACTCCTTCAGAGTCCTCTTGGAACTCCTTTGGTTTCTTTATTGGTTCTATTATATTCATATCTATTCATCTACGATTTCTCTGACAACTATCATGTCTGATAGATCCATCTGTTAGATTTGGGTTCTTAATGGTATTGATGAATTAGCCCCTAATAGGATTGCTAGGATGAAGTAATATCAATCTTTGGAATTGTGTTTAATGTTTGCGTTCTAGAGTAGCTAAGTAGAAACCTGAACTTAGGATATGGACAACTACGAGAGTAGGTTATTTGCCCGAATTGATTCCATTGAGCTAGGTTGTTAAATGCGTGCGATAGCTGGTCTAATTAGCATAGTGGACGAACTTCCTGTCCGATTAGCACCGATCGACATCAGGACTTAGCGTCAATCGACCGGTACATTTTTATGTCCGCATACGAGAGTTGGGACAAGAGGGGCTCGGGCTAGTTAACATTTATTGTCCTCCGCACATTAATACTTCTCTGCATCCTACATAATAAGTATTAACTTACCTGAAACCCTAGATCTAGCAAACCATCTTTCCATCAAACAACCCAATAAAATTCTTTAGAACAACTACCTTGTTCGGCCTGCTTTACTTTATTTACTGCATATTAAATCTATTAGTCTAGCTAATCGCGATTGATTGAGTTTATTGAGTGGCCATGCTCCATTGGATTCGATCCCTAAGTACTACAACTCGACTTCTTATTTGAGAGAGTAAAAGTCACTCATTAGGGTAATCTGAGTGATATCATTTACGTCGCGAAGAACCACCGGCGTGTGGTCTCTCCAGTTCCCGTCTTCGGATGTGCCTAGTCCTTGGCATGTTCTCCTGTTCCGGCTAAGCTGGTAAAGTCTCTGGTTCTCAAAGTTTCGACCATGTCCAGCTCTAGAACTCTCCCTTGAGATTGCAGTTCTAGTAGTTGTGTTCAACCGGTTTCTTGGGGACTTGAGTGAAGCTTTCTGTGGAGTTACGACTGTTTTCTAACCCTCTTGTATAGGTATTTCTCTTCTTTCATTTTTCGGAATCAAGCTTCATTGTCTAGGAGTAGGACTATTGTTGGTTTGTAATAGGCGACACTCTTGAGTCTCCGTGGTGCTGGGCGTGGTCCTGGTGGTTGCGTCTTTACTGGTTAGAGCTTGGCGAGCGAGATGGCCTAGTTGGGGATGGCGGTTAACCCCAGAAACAAGGATGTCTTTATATCCGATTCCTCGTCTAGCCGGTTGGATGAAAGTGTCGCGTGAATCTCATAACTGTGTGTCAGCGTTGTTTTTGAAAAAAATTGAAGTTACAGTGGCTGACTAAATTTCGGTTTAGTTGGTGTTGTTGGCCGTGGGTCTCTACTGATGACAAGGGCCGGTTTCGGTTTCTTAAAGCTTTCCCCTCCCGCTGTAATTTTATTTTTCTTTCCTTGTTCTATAGCGATAAGCCTAATCTATTTGTGAGATTTACTGTTTCTTCTACGGCCAGCCGGAGGTGGCAGTTCCGGTGCCCGATTTCTCAGGGTATTTTTATAACTAATATAATTTTGATTAAAAAAAAGTAGAATAGATGAAAGTTTATATGATGATCTAGCATGTGCTGAGTTCCTTTCAGACACCATGCCTTATTTTAAGTTTTGTTTTCTCTTTTTTTTATTTGTTTCTTTTTTTCACACTCCAATTTGATTTTTTTTCTCTTATTGTTAGAGAGAACTAATATGGAGTTTGATCTTCGGTAATGAGATAGTGATAGTGACAGTTCACGGATGTGCCGTCAGATCTCCTTGCATGGTGTTTTTGACGATGTCGGTGGAGCTTTGTCGTTAACCTTTTCCTGCACGTTGGTTAGGCATAGATTTGCTTCCGGATTTTAAGTTAGATTTTTACGGTTCTTTCTGATGTTAGGCTTTGTCTTCTCTTCTTTATGTTAATTTTGTTTTGTTTTAGCTTTTGCATTTTCTCTGGAAATGTTTGAAGGCGAGGATGTATGTTTTGTTGGTCGTTGCAATTAGTTGTTGGGTAGGTTAATTCTTTTTGCAACTGAATCATTTGGGCTTGTCTTTATGCGGAATTTAGTTCATCATTATTTAGGTCTTGATGTTGGTAGTCGGTTTCAATTTTTTTTTTATAAGTGATATCACTTCTTAAGTCTTCTTTTCTTCTCTGACACATTGGATTTTGCTGGTAGTGGTTTTGGTCTTTGTTTGAACCGAGATGGTCGGATCTGAGTATACGAGAGACAAAGCTCGTTGGTGGGTTATCACAAAGGTTTCTATTAGGTCGGGAACAGGTTTGTCGATTTACAAATATGAAAATGAATGGCGAAAGTAGACCGGTGCTTGTAAAGCTGGTTGGAAAGTACAAGTCAGAAGAATACAAGATAAATCAAACCCTAATTCTAGCCGCCAAGTGTGTGTGTATATGTTCGGATCCTTGTCGCCCTACGCTGATTAGCTATAATGGGCTTTAACTCGTTAGGCGCGATCGATTGGGCTGATGAATTTACTATTAAACCGAGTACTTCAAGTCGCTTAAACGTATTGGCTAAAAGCAGTCTTTTGTCGGCTAAAAGCAGTCTTGGCCGAGCTAATGTATTCGCTCTAGACTCTATCAGCCGAGCTGGTACTCTGATTTTTAATGGGCCGGGCCTGCTTTCTCACTGGCCTTGTGGAAGGTGTAAATCCACTTCATAAAGTAAGTCTCCCCCAGTTCACTTGTGAGTGGCATAGTCAGTCTTAGTGAATTTGTGGATCAAGTTCAGGGAATAGATGGTCCGGCAAGAGAGAATACACCGTCAGTTTAGAGAGACGATGGGTACCTTCGCCGAGATGGTTCGTCGCCCTATTCGATGATTCCATCACGCCTCTTCTCGAGTGGGTTTGACCGGCTAACCATTTGTCATTTTTTTGAAGTGAAACCAATCAGGTCACCTTCTGTACAACCTGGAAATCTTCGCACGGTTTACCTCGGTCTGCATCGGGGAAGCCAGTTGATGCGCCCTTGAGTAGCGAACCGGACAAAACAGACATGCATGGCTTGATCATGGGAAGCAGTAATGATATATGTTCATTTTTACTCATATCTTCCAAACCACGAGGCTTTCTAAGCATGAAATTACTTGGAGAATGTGTCCAACTCAATTACGGAGCTCCTCGAAGAAGAATCAGATCAAACAGAGCTCAGATGTGAGAGTTATGCCATTTACAAATCAGGAGATCTTCGGTTCTCGCGAATTCAGATATGTGCGCATTCAATGAAGGGTCTTCCTTGACCAATCTTTCTCCAAATCGCCATCCTTGACCAGTCTTCATCAGATTCCACACCTTTGACTCATTTATCATGTTCTAGTCAAAGAATTCTTTTTCTATGCATTGTTTTTACACAAAGATATTTATTATCTTTTATCCTTTCATCTCCTTGTAATCCCTATAAATATGAACTGAATTTATTCAATAAAATAAATCGAAGTTTGAGTTTATTTTGTTTCTTCTTTTCTCTGAGAGAGAGAGAGAGTTCTTTAGCTAGTTCATTGGTGTGAACCGGCTTGTTGATTTCGTGGTCAGCCCAATTCATCTTTATGTGTTATTTGGTGGTTAGCCAACGCACTACATCCGTTCTTAGGTGGTCAGCCTTAGACCGTGGGTATATCAGGAGCCATTCCGCATCTCTTGACGATCCCTTCAATCCATTTCAGTTCCAGAAGTTCCGTTTGCCTTCTCGGATCATATCCAACACCCAGCTAATGTGATCCTTCCGATTTAGGGTGTATCAAGTGGTATCAGAGCCACTTTGGCTAGTTTGTTTTATCTTTTCATCTTTCTCATCTTCCATTTCTAATATTTCTTCTTCTTTCTATCATAAATCCGGGCCACCTTCTTACCTAGGCCATATTAAAAAAAAATGAAAAGAAGGAAATTAAAAAAAAAAGATTTGATTTTTGGCTAGGTGGTGGAAGAGTAATCCTGCTGGCTTAAGAGAAATCCAGCCTTGGGGTGGTTAAAGCGGATTTCACAAAAATTCTCTTTTCTCTCTATCTATCTCTTACCATTGTTGCTTTGGGTTTTGATTGCTGAATTTTGACTGCCTATCATTCTTTGAACCAGTGAAAAGAACTCTGAGTGATCACCTAAAAATCGTGAGCTAAACACTTTGAGAGTGTGAGAGATTTTTATTTGCTAACTCTTGTTAAGTGTTTTCAGGATGTTTGGACTTCTCAAGAAATCAAATCAGGCTTCAAAACCACAACAAAACAAACAAAGAAACCAGAGGAAGAGAAAAAACATGTTAGATGATGATGAGAAGAAGGTCAGAAATGGTGATCGTCCCTTCACCAAAGCCAAGATAAGCAAATATGATATGATTGATCAGAACGAGCTTCAGACTTATGCTAATTTTGAGATGATGTTGCATAAGCAATTTTTGCTATTCAACAACTCAAAAAGAAGGGAACACCAACACTTCCTCTGCACCAAAACAGCATGATCTAAAGCGATGTAATTTTTCTTCTCTCTCAATTCCGATTTGAAAACTAATGTGCTTTCTTTTGATAAAAGCAAAGCTGTGAGAAACACAAGCAAAGATCATTCCACCAAGTGCTTCAAATTCCATAGGATCGGTCATTATGCTAACAAGTGTCAAACCAGAAACCGTTGGTGACTTTGGAGAGTGACAACGTTAAAACCGAGCCAAAAAAGAAAGAATTTTCAGTTCCATTGCCAATTTTGATGACTACACACATGAGCCAATGGCATGTTTGAAATCTTGTGAATATAAGAACTTATATTTTTCTCAATCTGAATTAATTCCTGATGAATCTTGTTTGCAATAACCGTTTTACAATCAGAGAATCCAAGTAGTTTTGAATTAATTCTCAGTTTGAAAAAGATTCTGAAAACGTTTTGAACAAGAATGAATTTTCAAATCCAAAGAATGCTCTTGATATTGGTGCATATGACACTGGTCTTGGAAGCTTTGTGTCAATGCAGGAAGGGTCAGAAGAAGAACAAAACCGTGGTCATCAAGAAAACCAAGAAACATCTTCTTCCATTCAAAAACCAAGACCAAACTCAAGGTGAACAATGTTCTGATTATGATTCCTTTGCTTATAAACTTTTCCTTTTAATGTTCCAGATTTGAGGAAAAATCTTTTTGAAGAGAGAGGGAATGATGCGCCCTTGAGTAGCGAACCGGACAAAACAGACATGCATGACTTGATCATGGGAAGCAATAATGATATATGTTCATTTTTTGACTCATATCTTCCAAACCACGAGGCTTCTACGCATGAAATTACTTGGAGAATGTGTCCAACTCAATTACGGAGCTCCTTGAAGAAGAATCAGATCAAACAGAGATCAGATGTGGGAGTTATGCCATTTACAAATCATGAGATTTTCGGTTCTCGCGAATTCAGACATGTGCGCATTCAATGAAGGGTCTTCCTTGACCAATCTTACTCAAAATCGCCATCCTTGACCATTCTTTATCAGATTCCACACCTTTGACTCATTTATCATGTTCTAATCAAAGATTTCTTTTTCTATGCATTGTTTTTTACACAAAGATATTTATTATCTTTTATCCTTTCATCTCCTTGTAATCCTATAAATAGGAAATGAATTTATTCGATAAAATAAGTCGAAGTTTGAGTTTATTTCTTTCTTCTTCTTTCTCTGAGAGAGAGAGAGAGTTCTTTAGCTAATTCATTGGTGTGAACCGGCTTGTTGATTTGGTGGTCAGCCAATTCATCTTTGTGTGTTGTTTGGAGGTTAGCCAACGCACTACATCTGTTATTAGGTGGTCAGCCTTAGACCGTGGGTATATCAGGAGCCATTCCGCATCTCTTGACGATCCCTTCAATCCATTTCAGTTCCAGAAGTGCCATTTGCATTCTCGGATCATATCCAACACTTAGCTAAAGTTATCCTTCCGATTTAGGGGCGTATCAAGTGAATGATGCGACCCTCACCAGCATCATTGACCAAGGTATGAAAATCAAGTACGAACCAGCTAGGCAACTGATCATAGCTTGACTTAATGGGCTGTTTATGGCCCTATCCGTTTGATCCATGAAGTTCTATAACGAGAGAAGCTAATGGACTAGAAACAAAACATGGAGGCCTTGTTCTCATTCTGAAATCAGTGTTTGAAGTTGTTCAAGAAAGGCCCAACAAGAAACTACATGTCATGGTCGAATAATATATCATTCTGACGGGCAATTCTTTAACATTCGACCATGCGAAAGGACGAGACCAGCCAAAGAGGTTTTTCGACCACAACTTTCAAAATTTGGTCAAGTCTTTGGTCTTTGGTCAAGTCCAACATATTTATCTAGTTGTATTTCCTAGAATAATTTTAGACATTTGGTCTAACCCACATGCCTCCTATATAAAGGGTATCTTTGTATTGTTTCAAATCATTCAACATTTTTAATGAAAAACGTCTTTTTTTATTCTTGTTGAATCCTTTGTTCTTAATCGAACATCTTAGCTTCTAAGTCGTCAGAGTGAGTCATATCTTCGGGCTTAGGAGTTGGTATATCAAGGGTCTTCCGCAGCCTTTGTGCGACCATTCGATCCACATCCCTTGATCGTTTGTGCTTTCTAGCTCATTCTGTGCAAAGCTTATCCAATCCACCAACCTTAGAGTGATCCTTCAATTTTGGGCCATATCATGTGGTATCAGAGCCACTCTGAAGTTTGGAGTTCTTCATAGCCAGACATTCGTAACTCTTCATCTGCTAAGAGATCAACTGTGTCTTTTGGACTGTTGAGAAACCATGAAGAGAAGGCAGCGCGCAAAGCACGAGAAGAAAATTTGCGAGAATGGAGGTACAACTCTTCATATTCTAAGAGATCTGTGTCTTTTGGACTATTAAGAAACTATGAAGAGGGGGCTGAACTTAAAGCACAAGAAGAAAAGTTGCGACAACGGAGGTACAACAAACGTACAGCCTAGAACATATCAAAATATGAGCGTGACCAAGAGGAGAAAGACAAGAAGTCACGACCTGAGAGAGACAAAAGGAATAAACCACTCAGAGAAGAAGGTACACGAATCTTCCTTGATTCTAGTTTAATAGGAGTTAAACGAGCAGTCCAAAGAAGGCAGTAAAAAAGCCACAATCGAAGCAAGTTGTAGAGACTCCATCGGCCAAAACTGAAGAGGAATGAGGGTTTGAGAGATGGCTGGAGAGTTTCAAGGCAAAGATCCATCAAAGGATCACAGACCCACGTCCTTCGTCAATATTGAAAGAAGATCGAGAGGCCAAAGATATCAAACCGGAGCTATCGACTGCTTATGTCCGAGTAGAATCTATGGACGACCAGCTGCATCAAAAGGAAGAACCAGAGGCTGTAAGTTTTCTTTTTTATGTCCAAAATGTGGCTGAAAATGTAGTTGAAAGTGGACCAGAAGTTGATCATGAAAAAGATTTCACAACCGCTTATGCTTCAGCTGATATTCTCGGTTCTTTATCAAGTGATAAACTGGTTCAACCATTCGTTTGCAAGGAGTATGACCCAGTGGATCTACTGAGGCCTGGAGAGGGTCTTCAAAACTTCATCTTTGAGCCTGGAATAGGGTCATGTGTGCACTAGAACAGTAGAAACACATTGGCTGAGCAAAACCTTGTCAGTTCATTCATCCTAGAAGGTCCGGATTTGAGGACAAATCCTTTTAAAGGAGGAGGGGATGATGCGACACTGACCAGCATCATGGACCAAGGTATGGAAAACAGGTAAGACCCAGCTAGGTAAGTGATCATAGCTTGGCTTGATGGGCTGTTTATGGGCCTTATCGGTTTGATCCATGAAGTTTTAGACCAAGAGAAGTTAATGGACTTGATACAAAACATGGAGGCCTTTTTCTCATTCAGAAACCAGTGTTTGAAGTTGTTTAAGAATGGTCCAACAAAAGTCTACAATTTATGGTCGAATAATATATCAATCTGACGGCAATTCTTCGACCGTCGACCATGCAAAAGGATGAGACCAGGCGAAGTGTTATGCAACCAAAAATTGTCCAACTCTTAGTCAAGTCAAGGAGATTTTTTCTGGTAAAAAAAACATAGTCCACATTTCAATTTCAATGAGTAAAATTCTTCATAGTTTTCATAAGTTTTATATTTTCTATGTTTGGCTTGATTATATAATTCTACAGATTGCCTATTATATAAAGGGTATCTTTGTATTGTTTCAAATCATTCAACATTTTAAATGAAAAACCTCTGTTTTTATTCTTGTTGAATCCTTTGTTCTTAATAGAACATCGTAACTTATAAATCGTCGGAGTGAGTCATAACTTCGGGCTTAGGAGTTGGTATATCAAGGGTCTTCCGCAGCCTTTGTGCGACCATTCGATCCACGTCCCCTGATCGTTTGTGCTTTCTAGTTCATTCGGTGCAAAGCTTATCCAGTCCACCGAACTTGGAGTGATCCTTCAATTTTGGCCATATCATGTGGTATCAGAGGCACTCTGAAGTGTGGAGTAATTCATAGCCAGACATTCGTAACTCTTTAAGAGATCAATTGTGTGTTTTGGACGGTTGAGAAACCATGAAGAGAGGGCAGCGCGCAAAGCACGAGTAGAAAATTTGCGAGAATGGAGGTACAACTCTTATATTCTAAGAGATCTGTGTCTTTTGGACTATTAAGAAACTATGAAGAGGGGGCTGAACTTAAAGCAGAAGAAGAAGAGTTACGACAACGGAGGTACAACAAACGTACAACCTAGAACATATAAAAATATGAGCGTGACCAAGAGGAGAAAGACAAGAAGTCACGACCTGAGAGAGACAAATGGAATAAACCACTCAGAGAAGAAGGTACACGAATCTTCCTTGATTCTAGTTTAATAGGAGTTAAACGAGCAGTCCAAAGAAGGCAGTAAAAAAGCCACAATCGAAGCAAGTTGTAGAGACTCCATCGGCCAGAACTGAAGAGGAATGAGGGTTTGAGAGATGGCTGGAGAGTTTCAAGGCAAAGATCCATCAAAGGATCACAGACCCACGTCCTTCGTCAATATTGAAAGAAGATCGAGAGGCCAAAGATATCAAACCGGAGCTATCGACTGCTTATGTCCCAGTAGAATCTATGGACGACCAGCTGCATCAAAAGGAAGAACCAGAGGCTGTAAGTTTTCTTTTTTATGTCCAAAATGTGGCTGAAAATGTAGTTGAAAGTGGACCAGAAGTTGATCATGAAAAAGATTTCACAACCGCTTATGCTTCAGCTGATATTCTCGGTTCTTTATCAAGTGATAAACTGGTTCAACCATTCGTTTGCAAGGAGTATGACCCAGTGGATCTACTGAGGCCTGGAGAGGGTCTACAAAACTTCATCTTTGAGCCTGGAATAGGGTCATGTGTGCACTAGAACAGTAGAAACACATTGGCTGAGCAAAACCTTGTCAGTTCATTCATCCTAGAAGGTCCGGATTTGAGGACAAATCCTTTTAAAGGAGGAGGGGATGATGCGACACTGACCAGCATCATGGACCAAGGTATGGAAAACAGGTAAGACCCAGCTAGGTAAGTGATCATAGCTTGGCTTGATGGGCTGTTTATGGGCCTTATCGGTTTGATCCATGAAGTTTTAGACCAAGAGAAGTTAATGGACTTGATACAAAACATGGAGGCCTTTTTCTCATTCAGAAACCAGTGTTAGAAGCTGTTTAAGAATGGTCCAACAAAAGTCTACAATTTATGGTCGAATAATATATCAATCTGACGGCAATTCTTCGACCGTCGACCATGCGAAAGGATGAGACCAGGCGAAGTGTTATGCAACCAAAAATTGTCCAACTCTTAGTCAAGTCAAGGAGATTTTTTCTGGTAAAAAAAACATAGTCCACATTTCAATTTCAATGAGTAAAATTCTTCATAGTTTTCATAAGTTTAGACCTTTGGTCTAACCCACATGCCTCCTATATTTCATTTGTAAAAGCATTCAACCTTTTTAATCAAAAACCTTTCTTTTTATTCTTGTTGATCCTTTGTTCTTAATCTAACATCGTAGCTTCTAAGTCGTTGGAGTGAGTCATATCTTCGGGCTTAGGAGTTGGAATATCAAGGGTCTTCCGCAGCCCTTGTGCGACCATTCGATCCACGTCCCTTGATCGTTTGTGCTTTCTATTTCATTCGGTGCAATGCTTATCCAATCCTTCAACCATAGAGTGATCCTTCAATTTTAGGCGTATCACCAGTTAAGGTCGAACCGGCTTCTGGTTCACATCGGCTATACGAGATGCAGAACCATCGCGATGAAATAACGTGGGTAATTGGGGCGGTTTAGAGGCCCATTTAGACCTTTTTGATCAAATGATGGTTGGGGTCAAAATCGGTTACGACGTAATCGACGTCCGAAACCTACCGGGAGAATGTGTTTATTGGGGCCAAAAACGGTATTCTCGAAATCAGCATCTAAAAATTGTGTTTCTATACGAATGCAGTCTCGAAATCGACTTAACGCAAGTCTCTAAGCCAAAACTCAAAAGAAAGAAACCCGAATCGACCAACTCGCCCGTATGGCGAGTTGGACAAGGCCAACTCGCCAAACGGGCGAGTTGGTGAGCACGGAGGCCAACTCACCATACGGGCGAGTTGGTCAGCACAAATCGACCAACTCGCCCGTATGTCCAACTTACCATATGGGCGAGTTGGACGGAACAGACCAACCAACTCACCCGTACGGTGAGTTGGACTGTCCAACTCGCCATACGGGTAAGTTGGATGGCATGACACGACCAAATCGCCCGTACGGCGAGTTGGACAAGGCTAACTTGCCCGTACGGCGAGTTGGACAATGCCAACTTGCCGTACATGCGAGTTGGTAAGCATGACACGGCCAACTCGACCGTATGGCGAGTTAGACATTGGCAACTTGCCATACGGGAGAGTTGGTTAGCACGGATCGACCAACTCGCTCATCTGGCGAGCTGGTCCTATTGGACCGACCAACTCACCCGTATGGCGAGTTGGACAAGGCTAACTCTCCATTCGGTCGAGTTAGTCAGTACGGATCAAACCAATTTCCCGTTTGGAGAGTTGGACAAGGCCAACTCGCCATACGGGCGAGTTGGTCAGCACGGACCGGCCAACTCGCCCGTATGGAGAGTTGGACAAGGCTAACTCGCCATACGGGTAAGTTGGTCAGCACGAATCGACCAATTCTCCCGTATGGCGAGTTGGACAAGGCCAACTCACCATATGGGCGAGTTGGACAGAATGGACCAACCAACTCGCCCGTACAGCGAGTTGGACTGTCCAACTCACCATAGAGGCGAGTTGGATGGCACAGATCAACCAACTCGCCCGTATGGCGAGTTGGTCAACACGGATCGACCAATTCGCCATACAGGCAAGTTGGTCAGCACGGATCGACCAACTCGCCATACGGCGAGTTGGTCAGCCTGGACCGGCCAACTCGCCCGTATGGCTGTTAGAATAAGTAGATTTTGAGAGTATGGAGGTGAAGAAAACCAAGAACAGAGAGTAAAAAGAGAGATGAATCTGTTGAGACAAGAGAGAGAGAGAGAGAGAGAGGAGAGTGGAGAAGTATGTTTGTAATTGGGAGAGAGAGAGTCACGAAAATGAGGAGTATTTTCTCCTTAATCTCATTTCTTGTTGCTTACAACATATTAAAGACATAGAAGAAAGAGAGAGGAAATCAACAACCACACTGGTCCAAAGACTGTATTCTAACCAATGGCTCTTTTTGCAGTAGATCTGGATTTGAATTCAAACTTAACCATAGTACTGGTTAACTCAACCCCAATGGTCTTCCCAAGCTTCTTGAGGTTAAGTTAGGCGACCCTAGACCTCTGCCTTGCCATACAGTCCAATCTAGATCATAGATAACACTCGTTAGGTTGGTACGGACATAAACTATTTTTATTGTCCAGATTATTTCTTCTTCATTCTTTTCCTCTCTTTGGTTCTTCATCTCAATACTCCCCCTCAAGCTTGACCGTAGTGACTAGTCAAGCTTGGAACATGAAGAACTTCCCTCATTAAAACCTTAGTGTGCAAAACCCAGTGGGACAAAAACACACTAAGGAAAAAAGGGTAGAAGTCTCCATGTTAGAGGAGTCAGTGAGATGTGAGGTCTATGAGTCCCAACTTAGAGTGAATGAACTCACAGACTTTGGTGCTTGCTGCCTTGGTGAAGATGTCAGCTAGTTGGTCTTCACTTCTTGTGTAACAAGGTAGGATGATTTGCTTCTCCACAGCTTGTCTAACCTTAATGGCAGTCTACTTCAATATGATTGGTCCTTTCATGGAAGACTGAGTTGCTTTCAATGTGGATGGCTGCTTGATTGTCACAATGCATAATGATTGGTGATGTAGTCTAAATTCCCAAGTCACCCAGCAATCCTTTGATCCATATCATTTCGTTGGTGAGCTGTTTCATGGCCTTATACTCCACCTCAACACTTGAACATGACACAACCTTCTGCGTCTTGCTCTTTCAAGTTACCAAATTACCTCCATGAATGTGCAATAACCAGTTGTTGATCTCCTATCAATTCTGTCTCCTGCCCAATCAGCATCACAATACCCTACAATCTCCGTGCTTCCATTACATGCCATCCAAACTCCTTGACCAGGTGCCTCTCCAGGTATCTCATGATCCTTTCCACCATGTTCCAATGATGGAATTTAGGCGCCTACATGTGTTGGCTGCTTGGTTCACAACAAAGCAAATGTCTGGCCTGGTAATGGTCAGATAAATGAGCTTTCCCAACCATCATTCTATACTGCTTACATCACCATATGGCTTGTCTTCAAACTCCCCCTCTCTCAGTACTTTGTAGCCTTCTTCCAAGAGTGTTTTAGCTTGTCTTCCTCCAAGGTTTCCAGCCTCAGTTAAAAGATCAAGTGTGTACTTCTTTGGGACAGAAAGAGCCCCTCTTTAGGGAGGCATACTTCAATCCCAAGGAAGTACTTGAGTTCACCTAAATCTTTAATATCAAATACAGATTTTAGAAATACCTTGGTTTCTTTGATTCCTTCTTTGTCACTGCCTGTGATGATTATGTCATCAACATAGACTAGAATGACCACAATTCCTCTTGGACCAGGGAGTGTAAACAAGGTATGATCAGCTTCTGATTTCCTGAAGCCTCTACCATTCAAAGTAGTACTCAACTTGTGGTACCATGCTCTTGGAGATTGCTTCAGCCCATAGATTGCCTTCTTAAGTCCTTAGAATATTTCCAGGTTTGACTAACTTCTCTAGACCAGGAGGTGGGTGCATGTAGACTTCATCTTCTAACTCTCCTTGAAGGAAGGCATTCTTGACATCCATCTGCCACAATTCCCATTCCAAATTTGTTGCAAGTGATAGAATGTTTCGGATTGTATGCACTTGGCTACTGGTGCAAATGTATCCACATAGTCCTCTCCATAAGTCTGAGTGAAGCCTCTTGCAACCAGTCTAGTCTTTGCGGCTCTCCACCTTTCCATTTTGTAGAAACTTGATAGTAAACACCCACTTACATGACACGGCTTTCTTGCCTTTTGGGAGTTCACTTTCATACCAAGTATCATTGATAATCATGGCCTTTGTCTCATATCCAACTGAGTCTCCCACTCCTCAAGCTCCATTGCTTCCTCATATGATCTTGGTACATGCTCCTGATCTAAACCAGTAATGAAGCTTGATGCTCAGGTGGAAATTGTGCAAAGGAACACACTGCTGAGATTTGGATGAGCTACTGATTGACTGTTATAGTAGACTCTTGTGTTTGTCCAGTTTGAAGGATCTTTCTTTATGCTTGTACTTCTTCTCAGTGGTTGAGCATGGTTCTTCTTCCTGCTCTTCTTCTTCAGGAAGTTGAGCAGTCTCAGGTTCTTGCACACTCTCCTGATCATGAACATTCGACCTTGTTGCTGTTCTTGCTCATTGCCCCCCTCAGGATCAGGATGAGTTGTGTCATCAGCCTTTTGTTCAGTATCTTCTTGAGAAGCTGTCTCTTTCGCCTTCTTTGGTTGTGGCATACTGATTCCAAGACTTTCTATAATTATCCTAAGGTTTTTTCCCTATCCGAGGGTGCTTGAGAAAGGTCTTTTAAGTTATCCCAATTCCTTTCTTCATTGAACCCTCTTGATTCAACAAACTTTACATCTCTGGAGACCATAACCTTCCTAGTATTTGGAACATAGCATTTGTAGCCTCCTGATTTGGTGAATATGCAATGAAGATAACTTTGACACTTTTAGCTTCTAGCTTGTTTCTTAGCTCACCTGGGATCAAAACAAAGCACACACACCCAAACACACGCAAATGCTCAATTGATGGATATGTTTGGTTCAGTACTCATACGGAGAGACATCTTGTAGGATTTTTGTAGGATTTTGTTGATTAGATAGCAAGCAGTGATCACAGCATCCCCCCCCCCCCCCCCCCCCCAAAAAAAAAAATCTTTTGGGAACATTTGTGTGAAACATCAATGCTTCTAGCCACCTCCATATGATGTCAGTTCTTCCTTTCCGCAACTCCATTTTGTTGTGGTGTGTATGGGGCAGCTTGTTTGGTGTATGATCCCATGCATGTTTAGATGTTGTTTGAAAGCATTGTTTGTGTATTCTCCCCAATTTTCTCATCTAAAAATTTGATCTTAACATTGAAACGGTTAGTTATATAGTTCTGAAAGTTTATAAATGCTTCTAACACCCCTATTATTTGATTGCAGCAAGGTTTCCAAGTGAATTTGATTTCTCATCTATTAATGTCAAAAATACTTATGGTTTTCTCTAGACAGACAAGGTGCAGTCCATACATTAGAATGGATAAGATCAAAGCAACTTTCATACATAGTCAATGATTTAGGGAAAACAGATTTGCAATGTTTGCCAAGAATACAAGCTTCACAAATATCATTCTTATAGGAAAGACTAGGCAACATCAAGCTCAGTGCAAGTGAGTGAGGGTGTCCTAGTCTAGCATGCCACATTGCATCTTTAGGTAAAACAGGAGATGAGCTAAAAGCATAAGATAAATCAGATAAGCATTTTGTGTCTTCAAGTAGCTACAAGCCCTCCTTGGTCACACCTTTGCCAAGCAAATTACTACTCTCAATATCCTGAAAGTAAACATCATTAGGACTGAAAATCGCAAGAAATTAAGATTAGCTGTTGCCTCTAATCATATGGTGGGAAGCCACTGAATCTATCACTAGTGGTTAGCAAACTGACCAGTAGTGTGTAAAGCATTTAAAGAGGTTCTAAGAACAATACCAGAGTTCTACTTGAGAGCTTTGATGAGAGCATCAAAGTCTGACCTCTTGATAGTCTCATCTTGAGTAGTTATCAAGGTAGATAAAGCACTGGTCGCCATTGCCTTGCTTCACCAGCCACATTGGATGCTTCAGGTGTATCCGTGAAGAGGTGTGCTCTTGCATCCATGTACTGATTCTTTGGCTCCTTGAACTTGCAGGCTTGAGATGAGTGTTGAGAATCAAACACTTGTCCTTCATGTGAACTTTCTTCTTGCAATGATCACAAACCCGCACCTTCTTATCATCTTGTTTGTAGAACCCTTTGTTGGCAACAACAACTTCCACCTTGTGTGCCATGTTGAGCTCTCCTTTGCCTTCAAACAAACACACTGACCCTTCCCCTCTCTGGATTTGAGCACACACATCATCAAGGGATGGTAACTTCTTAGATCTGAGTGTGTGCATAATCAAATCATTGTAGCAAGGGTTAAGAGTGAGGAGGCAGTCCAAAGACCTTATCCTGCTCACGTCTCTCACTCAGGGCTGTTGGGTCTGTTGTGCTTGGTCTGAGCATCTCCAACTCAGCCACAATGACCTGAACTTCCAAAGAACTGGTTGAAATCCATATCTTGAGAGTATTGATAGATTTCTTCACTTCAAAGACTCTTCTCAAATTTGATGCATTTACATACACCTTCTTCCGAGTATCCCAAAGATCCTTAGAGGTTTCACAGTAAGAGTAAGCCTCTAGGATGGATGGCTCAAGAGAGTTTTGGATGACAGACAACACCATGAGGTCTTCTTGACACCATTTGTCTTCATCAACTGTAACAATCTCTCTGCCATCTTCAGATTGTGTAACATGCTTTGGAGCTTGACCATCAGTCACATGACTCCATATGCCACACCCACCAAGTGCAGTCTTCACCAATCTTGACCACAGAAGGTAGTTCAACCCCTTTAGGGTCACAATAATCACAATAGCCTTTGTTTGCTCCATACTGGAATCTATGGACTGTTGGATAAAAGAGTGTCTCTGAAAGTTTTGAAGAAACAAAGAAATGAGACTGAAAAACTCTTAGGAACAGCTTGCACTCAAAAGAAATTCAAGTGATAAACTTAGAGAAACAAAGAGAAACAAGAAATCAAGAGAAAACATAGTATATAACAGAGGTGACTTGCTATTATCCACTGGACAATAGCTTAGGTGTTGACAAAAATGAAGAAACTGAGGAAGAGAATTGTTTTGTGGAAGTGAACTATAGGTCAGGAGCATAAATGCTATGATACCATGTTAGAATAAGTAGATTTGAGAAGTATGGAGGTGAATAACACCAAGATCCGTTTGGCTGAAAAATTGGAATGGAGTCCTCTGGTTGCATCGAACAACCCGCGACAACGCCAACAGGAAAACGCCATTCTCTCTGTCTTACGGTCGAAGCAATGGCCCAGCCGCAGTTAATGTCGCCTTTACGCAGGAAATAGAATGCCCAAAACGTTGAACTACATAGGGACATGATGCTTGATGCCTCGACGCGATCAATATAACGCTCGACAATGCCTCCTCCGGATTCAGAATTACCAGGCACCTTGTCGAAACTTAATAGAATAAAAAGGTTCGCACAACCGTTAGAAATCAACGACCATTGTCTCTCCCAGAGTCTTCAAGAATATGAAGGAGGGGGAGCATGAAATCTGGGAACAAACTGTGAAAGCCCATACAAAATAACTGGGGTCATCAAGCTGGGTGTCTACCGATTGGAAACATCGTCTGGTGCACTGTTGCACATTCGTGGAACGCCTCGAACTCCGAAAGTACATAGCTAGGGTACGCCGTCACCCGAAACAAAAAAAAAAACAAAAACAAAAACAAAAACAAAAAAATGATAGCCGAGCGAATGACAACGCGTCACTTTCGCTCATGCGCCAGAACGTATGAAACATATCAATTTTGCTCAGAACTTTGGCAAATGATAACATCACTTTTGCCCACACGCCGAGTGAGTCGTTTCGCTTCACTTTCACTTCGCTATACAAATGAATGACCAACATCGCTCGGGCCAACTGGAACTTACGTGCGGTGATGCCCCTCCAGAGGTACGTAGGCAACCTCAACCCGCTCCCGAGTATTTTTAAATTCGAAGGAAATAAATCGCGAGAGCTTAGTTGTAAAAGAGTGGTATTTTCTAATGTTAGACACTTGTATTAATGAGGTTTGGAAGAATGAGCACATT
>CAJHQP010007637.1:0-31263 GCA_905132765.1 Moricandia arvensis | reverse complement strand
CGAATAAATTCAATGGTATTATCAATGTAAACGTATGTGTCATTTTAATGATTATAGTTTAAAACATATTACATCATAGAATAGAAGACACGAGACGTATGAATATAATGAAAAACTTGTAGAGCCCAAAATCCAAATTGAAAATGATATAAAGAAAATAGATGAAATAGAAAGACGATTGAAAAACGTTTTCGTAAACGAAGTCGAGATATGATATCTACGGGGATATAACAAAAGAGAATCCCTAGGATAAAATTATGGCAGATCATTCACACGCCACTCATAAATGATCTTTATGAACTGATAATACTACTATAAACTTACGTTGAGAAATTTTTCGTTTTGGCTTTTGATGTAAAATATCAAAGAAGAATGAGGAGAGACGTTTATTTAAAGCGAAAAAAGAGAGTCATTTCAAGTAACAGTTGTTGCACGTCTATGAAATCTTAAGAAGGTTAGCGTTACAAAAACTTTCTTTCCATGTTTCTCTCTTCTCGTCTAAATATATTTTCGACGAATAGATAAAATATGTCGTTTTCAGACACATTATACACTATTTAAAAACGAATTGCATACTGTTGTGGTCCAAAAAACTACTAAGTAATTTTGGCATAAAAGAACTTTGGACCTATGACTATTTGCTAAGACCAAAACCATGCCATTGCTGAACCGGAATGCGGCAACACGCACATGAGGAAGTTATGCCATCTCTCATTGAAGTTTTTTCAGCTACATACATAAACACATATATATACTACTCGTCAAATCCCTTATTGCTCGATGTGGAACATATATCACAAGATTCACAACACATGTTTTTTGAAATTTTATCATTCCAAAATGACCAAGACCAACTTCGTTGCTTCATTTCTCATTCAGTGTAAATCTGTTTGCAATTTGAATATAAGAAATTGTAATGCTCTTTGCAAGTTTTGTAATGAACTATTAGTCCCGCTATCAAAACTTGAGCCAGAAAAACCACCATAAAAGTCAGCTTTATGTTTTTGTCAAAAATATGGTTTCGAAAAAACTATAAAAATTTCCATAAAAAAGGAAATATCCTAGATACTTTTAAAAAAAAATTGTCACAAAAATAGTTTTCAAAGAAAAAAATTAAAATATACTAATCTAAATTTAGAGTTTAGGATTATGTGATGGTGTTTTGGAGGTGAAGTTTAAAATTAAAAAAAAATTAGAATTTTCAAAATAAAAAGAACTATTTCGAGTATTTTGTGATAAAAGTTTAAAAGTAGTTATTTGAGAAAATTGCTCAACATTAAATGATGACAGGTTATTAATATCAAAATGATCTTGTTTCCAATGTTCCCATATCTACAATAGTACCATCTTCTTTACAAAAACATGACAATAAGTTTTATAGTTTAGATTGATTTTCTCCTTCATCTACTTTTATCATTTTTTTTCCCGAGTAAAGCTTTGATGAAAGTAACTACCGTAGGGAACCTTAGAGCATAATCAACGCTGTTTCTTAATTTTTCTTTCTTTTTTTGATTTTTTTTAAAAAAAAAAAAAAAAATTAAAAAGAACCAGTCGCGGGCCGCCATGTGTCAGTGGGGCCCGCGAACAGTTCAAAAATACACTAAGAAACGTTGCTTATAGAAGAGAAGGAAGAAACGTTTTTTAAGAAACATATGGGTCTCACCCCTTTAAGAACCCACTTAAGATATGGGGTTGATTGTGCTCTTAGGGCATCTTTATCCCAAGTTTCTTAAGGGGGTTCTTGCACTGTTCGCGGATCCCACTGACATGTGGGACCCGTGAACAGTGCAAGAACCGCTTCTTAAAACTCCTAAATAAGAACCGTTTTAAAGGGTTTCTTACACTGTTTACGGGCCCCCACTGCCACATGGCAGCCCGTAATTGGTTCGTTTTAATTTTTTATTTTTATTTTTTTAATTAACAGAAAAAAAAATGAAAAAAAAAAAGAAAAAAAACAAGAACCCCAAATGGGGTTCTTGGGTTAATGATGGCCTTACGTACCAGCAAGTACTAGTTTTGATAACAAATATGTAAAGTAATTAAAGAAATAAATAATTATTGATGATATTTTTCAAAAGTGCTAGAATTGGGAGTTGAAAGTTGAGTTAAAAAGAGGTAATCCAATAAACAACAAGCACCAGTGGTCTAGTGGGTAGAATAGTACCCTGCCACGGTACCGACCCGGGTTCGATTACCGGCTGGTGCAATTCTTTCCTTTTACTTTTTAGATTTAATTAGCCATTGGTCCTTTTCTTATTTTCCATTCGAGCCCAAAACTGTTTAGATGGAAGCCCATAAGAGCACTTCCTTTGGTTTAGATTCTTGCATGGATATTTTAAACCAAAGTATAATTATCTAATTAAATTTTAATTGTTTTAGGAAAGCAAAATCAATTACACATCAACACCTGTGAAAATAGAAGAGTATCTCAGAGTATGCTTGCAGAGATCTTCTTCACATTTTTCATTTTTTTATCTTTTTCTAAATTGTTAAGATACTGAAGAGATTCTACCGTTGGATTTGCACTAATATGGTAATCCATAAATATATACAGACGAAACCCCTCCTTCAAGTCAAAAACAAACAACAACGATGGCGGATTCACAGACGGTGATGCTTGTGATCAGATCAGCGAGACGAGTTTTCGCAACAACCGCGATAAGTTAGCTTTCGTAGTCCACGCTTCCTTCGTCGCCTCTGCTCTCAGACTCGTCGCGATCGGACGGCCTGCGTTCGCCGAAGATGCCTAACTTCCTCTCCTACGCAAGGTTCGTAAGTTTTTTTTTGTTTGTTAGGGTTTAGGATTCTGATTGTGGATTATGTAGGCGAGGTTGGGATCGAGGGGTGGAACGAGTTCGATGAGTACGCCTTCGTCTACGCGAAGAGAGGATCTAAGAAGATTCTGGTTAAGTGTTTTGCTATGGATGAGAAGCTTCTTGTTGATGCTGTAGCTGAGGGTGGGAAAGAACCTGCGCATTTAGGGATTGAGTATGTAATCTATCACTTTGTTTTGTGCTTGATGGTGATTGCAGTCTTTGAGTACATTGTTTGTTGTATTCAGAGTTGAGAAGTATGCTGCTGAGTATAGAGTGGAGGGTGATTACGATGCACAGTTCAAGAACTTGGGGAAGTTAGTCACTGATTTGCAGAATGAGATTCTGTATAAGCTTGATGTAGGACTTAAACCTGTTGCTTCTACGATGACCCTGTCCAGGTATATCTTGACTACATTGTTCACATAAGCTGTTACTTTAGATCATGGGGACAAGAACGAACATGTGAATCCAGGGCCCTGAGATTTAACAATTTCAACTAAATTTTTTTTTTTTTACTAATTTGGAGGTCTATAAATGTTTTCAAAAAAATTGGGGCCCAAGACGAATGTTTCATCCGGCTTACCTCAGGACCGGCCCTGTGTGAATCAAGTTGTAGCTTGGTTTGTTGATTGCATAGAACTGTTTCGTCAAAGTGCAGAGTCTACTAGTGTTGTTTTGCCTTTGTTCATAGAGTTCTCATCGTGAAACTTACATCATGTTGTGAACTTTGTTAGTAGTTGGACCAGAATGAATTATATGATTTTATAATTCTTGAAGTGTGTTATAAGACCTACACGTCTTTAATCATTCGTTGCTTGTAGTTCGGGAGAAACGAAGAGCCCGAGCCTCCTTGCGCACGTGCTGGAATGTACCCGGTCAGGGGTGGTTTTGGAGATGGAAGCATGCTTGTAGGACCAAATGATCGTCGCATGTTCCCCGAGTTTGGTGATCGACCTGACTTCATGGGACCACCACACCCGTAAGTAGTCTAATTTTTTTTATTGAACGAATATATTCCACACTCAAATTTGTCATCTGACGCTTCTCTACCTCAATCTTGATAGGCAACCTCCAAGAAGGCGAAGGGATGTTCATAATGATCTTCAGCATTTTCGCCGCGCCTTGGGTTCAGATTTTTCTAAGGGAAAGCCATCTTAAAAAAGAAGCACAAGAAAATGTGTTTCTTAATAATAGAAACTATATTTGCTTTGCTTTTAGTTAAGATTCCCTAGCTTTTTATTTCTTTCTTTGGTTTTGTTGCATAGCTGCTTATGTTTATAACTTTGAGGTATATTATTCGCTTGATAGTTCAAAAACTAGAGCATCATCTCAACTAAGATGCTTTTGGTCGTATGAATTTATATACATGCGTCTTAATTAGTGGCTGTTCCAATCGACCTCATGCATGGATTGTATGATTGATGTTTTGGTGTGTTAAAACTTGTTTAGGTTTCCATTGTAAGTAGCCTTTGAAATTTAGTTTTCTCTATGTTTCCTATTCTCCTCAGCATCCACAGGCCCAGCTACTTTCTCCTCTGTCTCGATTCGCCAACTTTCTAGTAGTTGCTTCTACAAAATGGCTAATCTCACCATAATGATAAGCTAAAAACTAAAAATAACCAGTTGCACAAAACAAACACTATAAATAACCACTTACATCTTTTTAACTAAAAGGCTACACTATTAATTCATGTATTTAAAAAAACAAAATTTGGTATGTATTTAAAGAAATTAGTATATTTTTTCTCTATGCATTTTTGTTTTGTTGTAATAAAAACTGTGGAAGTTTTTCTAATAAAATATTCCAATTTTTGTCCCTAATAGTCAATGACCAATGGAGATTGGAGAAGGTATCCATCCAACTGTCCATGTGATTTCTCTAACGTGGAACATATTTTAATTGTTTTGGATCTGTACAAATTGGTTAAGCGAGCCCACCACCGCATGTTCATGTGAAGATCACATGGAGTGATTCCAGCAAAAAAAACTTACCGAAAATACTTGAAACAATTAGCAAGAAAACCAAATATTATAACATGAATCTCCTCGCTTCAATTTGTTTGTGTGTGTCAACAACAACTATGGAACTTAATATATTGATACTGTTTCAGATACAAATACGACCAAGAAAGAAACGTCATTTTATTAAAAGCATAAATTGCGATTATTATTTTTTGATTCGAACATATGATGAGATAACAGCCTTTTGTTTTAGTCCTTGACAACGGTGACCGGGCAAGGGGCGTGTTGAATCACAAAGCTGCTCACGCTTCCCATTACTATCCTGTTTCAATTTGTTAAAAGGTGTAAACCATTGATTAGATTTCAGTTTTAGAATAACTATGAAGGGCTAAATAGTTTGTTTGTTTCTTAATTATTCTATGAAGATAAAATTTTCAAAGTGAAACCTAATCTAATTTTAGGTGTGAACTATTATCATAGAAGCTTTATTTAGCTAAAATTGTTATTCTTCCACAAAAATAAATCTCTTAACCAGCTAAGACATAACAATTTGACTAAGCTAAGACTAATTAACAAAATATTAAAAGCCATCAGAATGACATGGTTTTAAGAATTTAAAACCGTGAACTCAAAGACAAACGTCCCTAATTTTTAATAACGGACCGACTTGGATAATTTAATCACATCAATCATCCATTCACGTTATATATTTCGTATACGATAATAATACCATGCAATCAATAAATGGCATTATGGCAAGAAATCAAATAAATAAATAAATTTAAGAAAAAACCTTTGAAGGGCACTGAGTCCTCTGCTTCCCATGACAATAGAATCAAGTTTGAGAGATTTAACAGCATCGACCAGCTTCTCTCTTGCATCTCCCCAGTATATTTTCGTCACAACATGAATCTAATTCCATTTTTATTAAACCAAAATTTTCAAACAACAATAATGTATTTTGATATAGGATCAAGAAATATATCTGTAAAAATGAAAGAAACCTGTTTCTGCCTTGAACCAGTGTCGAGCATGTCAAGAACTGGTATATCGATCTTGACACCGTATTTCTCCATAGTCTCTGGTTCCCTAAACTCCACCAATGGTATGAGAGCTGCAGCCCCATATTAAACCGGATTAAACCGACATTTCAATTACATTTCTTTTTTTTAAAAACGTATGGATAAAGAGAAGACTTACGAGAACCGGACTTGACCCAGAGAGAGTTACGTGATCCAGCTTCAGATGATGGTAACGCGTGGATGATGTAGAATGTGTCTCCTTTGTCGGCTAAGTTGTCAATGGCCCATCTCAGTGCGTTCTTGCTGCTCTCAGAGAAGTCATGGCGACTCCGATCTTCCTGTCTTTCGGCATCTTTCTTGGTTTTTTCTTGATCAAACTTGTTATGAGTTTTTCAGGTTTTTTCGAGAGAGATTGTAAGAAGATTAGCTTATGGCTTAGAATGATGAAGTTATTAACTTATAAGATTTGAAAAGAGAGAGACCCAATTATGAAGTTTCCTGGATGCTTTGTCGGATCCACTGATTACATCAGAACCGTCCATTTTTAAAATGACAAATCTTTCAAATATAATTTTTTGAAGTTTTTGTTACAAAATAGACCTTAAAAATGATTAAAGTAATTTTTTTATTTTAAAAAATTTAATATATATATTTTTTTAAATTTTAAATTTCAACTCCAAAACTCCATCCCGTAACTCTAAACCTTAAATTTAATAACTCTAAACCTTAAATTTAGATTAGTTAACCCAATGAGTATAAATGTATATTTACGGTTTTAATAAAGTCTATTTTGATTATTTTTCTCATTGAATGTTATTTTGGAGATAATTTTTTTTATGTCTATATTGATCATTATCTCTTTTTAAAATGTGAGTTTTATATATAATTGATAAATTATGACAATTGCTATTACTTTAAACGTTTTATTAATCATTAAGTAACAAACCATTAATATACAATTTAAGTTCAGCAACTTGGTCGAAATATATGGATTTTTCATTTAATATACAGCTAATATTTGCACGTAACTCCAAATGATCTGATTCAACTTTTAAATGAAATGTATCACATCATACTAATAACATTATTTCAATATTACAGCAACATTTATGGTAATCTTTTGTATTCATTTAATGAAGTATTTAGCCGTTGGATTAGGATCGACATGTGATCTGTGAGTTGTAAGCAGAGCGTTATGAAGGTATTTTTAATGCATTTTCCAAAACTAGTAATCATGATCAACAATGTAGTCTGCAGCAATGAAATTTTATGATTCCTTTCTCGTGAAACAGATCATAAATACAATGTACGTCTCCAGCACCAGTAAAAAGAGTTTTCTTTTGGTCCAAAATCTATACTACTCACTTTTTTTTCCCGCAAATCAAATATATTTATATTAGAAAAAGTTTACAAGATACAGAAACATATTCATTACAACCGTTGTCACTAAACAAAGGAAATTAAAACAGTTTCGATAAAGAAGACAATCTATACTACTTACTTATATACTTATCAAGAAACAAAATAAAGATGGACATTTGCAAATAAAAACAAAACAAAGATGGTAAAACCACTGTTGTTTCAGTAAAAAAACAGTGTTGTTTTGCGTTTCTAATGACTGATGATTTTTTTTTGCCACAGATAATAATTGATGACTAGATTATCAAAAGAAGTATCTAACTATCTATATATGTAAACGTTTTATAGTGGTTCGGTTGCAGAGCCGGCCCCGTGGGCACACATTTAAAACATTTCAATGGACTCCCACTTTATAAGACTTCCACATTTAAAAAAGCTTTTTCTGTCACAATTTTTTATATGTACCTATAGCATTATATGTATTTTTGTTCAGTGATACAATTTTAAAATAAAAATAGTTGATAAGATGATAAGATGATACTGGATAAATATTATTATTATGATTTATTTATAATTAAATATTAAATTATAAAACTATAAAATGGTGAAAAAAAAATTCAAATACTCCAAAATATTTATTTTGATTAAGGCCCCCAAAATTTCAAGACTGGTTATATTGGGCTGTAGTTTCTAAAAAAGGAGATGAACTTTTTTTCACTTATAAGAAATGTCTAAACACGTGTTGTGTGAAATTGCGTGAACCTTGGAGATATAAGAGAATTCAAGCCCAACATTATATTGAAGCCCATTAGCCCACGTAACTAGAGTTTTATCATTATAACTTTCATATAAGTATGCCATTGTGAATGAGTATCCTTGGCTGCCAATGTGCAGCGCCTCCATCAAATTCTATATGCAATCAATCTATATGTTTAGTTCTTGAAGACAAACACAAAGCTTTCTCGTTCTTTTATCTTTTGCACAATAAAGCTTTTTGAAGCTATTTTATTTTGTGTCAATAAGCTCCATGAACATATCAACCTCTCTATGTAGTGTACATCGGACAGAGCTCCAACACCTTCAGTGTGAAGCCACGAATAGAAATGATTTTTTTTTGTAATGTGGGTCTCTAGGTTTTCTAATTTGATTAAATGGATTCTTGTCCCAATAGATTATATAAGTATCAGGGAGAGGATCATACCAACTACGGTTTAAAAAGTATAGCTTAACTAGAGATGATAATTCTCACTCAAATCATTTGCTTTTTCCATACTCTCAGGTTTTATTCAGTTAATTCAATAGTTTTTGTAGTTTCCATAGATTTTGAATACTAGAGTAGACCAAAAATGATTAAAATAAAACATGAAGATTTGTAAATTCATGTTCTTCAATCACACCAAGCCTGCCTAAACATCTTAAAACCTTTAAACACACAAAACGTTCGTTCTCGAGTGTGTAGTGGTAGATCTTTCGCACGTTTTTTCTTGTGACGTAAGCTACTTCATCATTTGAAAAAAATCTACAACATGTTCTAATTGTCCCCAATAATCTTTTTACACAACAAAGAAATATTTGAATATAATATGTTATATGTTTGGGAATAGAAGCTGCATCCAAATAGTATAATTTTATTTTCCTAAACAAACACAAACGTACATAATATATACATACACAGGCAATATTTAATTGTGTTTATTTCAGTCTTTTTCGTGGAGTTCATGTGATGCATGTTGCATTTTCTGATGTCAAATAACACCAAATTCTATGTATATTCGTTTTTTTTTGTAAATTCGATTTCGCGATGCTGTGTTTATGTATTTATGAATTAAAATTCTAATGTTTTCATGACCTGTTCGGAAAAAGTGAGTTTCATGTTCTATAGGAAAGCGGTGTATATATATTATATATACTAGTTGGCAAAAACGATCTAAAGTTTACTTTGCTTTTTTTCGTTTTTACTTGCTTGTGTTTTAACTTTTAAGAAACAATTACGAGGTTTGTCTTTCATACGTGTTTAAAGAAAAGGGTAAGATTTTGGTCCCAAAAAGGAAAGAAAAGGGTATGATTAGTGACGCTTAATTACATTCTAGCATGCTGGTAATGGGTTCTTATACGTTTCCAACTTAAAGCTCAGTAGTAATCAATAAACTAACCCTTGTTTGTATATTCGAATGAGTGTGTTAAAGTTCCAAATATAGGCGGAGAGGAATCTAAAACATTACATAAGATATTGGAACAAATGAGTTTGTTGGCGAATATTCACTTCTTTTGCTTATTAAAATAGATGTTTAAAACGAAAATATTTACAAAGATAATTTATTTATGTTTTATAAAATAAATAGTATTTTTTAAAAAAAAAGTTAATTGAGTTTATTGAAATACTATTAGTTAAAAGTTATACAAAAATTAAAATTGTAGAAAAATTATGATAGTGATTAGTGTGTTTTTAACATGCAGAAACATTAGACAATAAGTAAGATTTTAAGATATTGTAAAAAAAAAAATTGTCACAAAAATAGTTTTCAAAGAGAAAGATGACTAAAATATGTTTTATTAAATGGTGTGAATATACAATTATACATTTAGAGTTAATTAATCTAGATTAAGGGTTTATAGTTAAGGGGTGATGTTTTGGAGGTGAATTTAAAATTTTAAAATAAATATTAAAATTTTCAAAAAAGAAAAAATCTATTTTTTGTGACAAAAACTTCTAAATGTTATTGAAGATAACTGATCTTAGAAAATCTATTTTTAGAAATAGAGATAGTATGAGTTTTAAAAGCCCCGGTAAAAGATTTGTTAATCCAAGAGACTATTATTAACACACATCTGCAAAATTAAACACAACAAGATGATTTTTCTGTTCTTGTACCGAGCCTGTGTTTTTTTTCTTTGGGATCGTCAGCCTCCTCGACTTTAATTAGTATTATTAACTGAAAAAGAGAAAAAAGCATGTAATGCACGTATACTGGGCCTGGAATAAAGAGACCCATCCACAATTATATATGTATTCTGAGTCATACATATCGGTGTATTTGGTCCAAAAAAAAAACATATCGGTGTATATTATATTTTTATGAAAGGTACCAATTTTTTTGTTGGAGTGGGATTCTTCAACACTAATTAGAAGCATGGTGAATAATAACATTTGAGTGTAACTAGTGGTTTGTTTCTATCGTGAGAAGTCAAATAAGTAAAAAAGAAAACGATGTTGTAATAACTTTGGCTTATCTTTCGATGGAAAATAAGATCAAAGCTCTCTTTCTGCTTCAGTTTTTCTTTTTCTTCGGAAAGTTTGTGGAAAGCCAATCATACTAGTCCATATTCATCTCCCGTCAGCATAAACGATACATCATCACCGTCTCCTTAATTTAAACTTTAACTGATACGAAGAAAACAATATGCAAAACTGCAAGTACTGCATATGGACTATCGTAAGCCAACCAGCATGCCAAATTTAAACAAAATGTCTGTTACGTGTGTGTATATTTCGTTAAGAATATCTTAATGTGTATTAATTAATAAGACATGCATGCAAATATTTCTTTCTGGAATGGTCGAACCGAGAGTACAAAATACAATATGATTTTGTATATTCTTAAGGAAATGGTAAAGGAAGTTATAAGAAACATATTGAGCAAAAAAAAAAAGTTTTAAGAAACATGTGGTCTACTCTGAAAATGCTATGAATTTTACACCCGATGATAAGATATATTCTCTCTATTTTATTATAAGTATCATTTTAGATTAAAAAAAGTTTGTCAGCTACACGAAATTTACTTTAATATGATGAAAATCATCTAATGTTTCAAAATATGTTAATAACTACAACGATGTTTATGTTAATACATGCCCCATATATGAAGTAAATGATTATATGGTGGGAACATTAAAATCGAGTTTAATTGATTTTAGGAAAAGTTAATGGTATCAAATTGTAATTAATTAGAAAATCAAACTTAAAACCAAAAAACTAAGTTTTAAAAAAATTAATTGTGTACATTAAATTTTGATTGGGTAAAAATTAAAGAAAATAGTTTACGACAAAAATAAGAAATTTATAATTGAAATTTAATATATTTAATATGTATGAAAACTTTAAAAAATATGAAGACAATAACTTTGATATAGTCGATCATATTAATTTATAATATAAACATTTTAAGGAATTCATATTTTGGGGTTTGAAATTAGAAATGAATTTTGGTTGACGGATTGTAAATATATTAAAAAGGTGAATTATTTTAGAAGTCAAAGAGAATAAATACTACGTAAATTTTAATATCATAATATATCAAAGATTATATTGACATAATGTATACAAAAAGAATTTGATATTGACAAAAAAAACAGATGTACGTACATATATACAGATAACAAATAAATAATTTCTATGTAAACTTCATGTTATTTTAGTATTTATAGGTAAGATTATAAATTTGGTATTCGTAAACAGTTTGTCAAACTACGCTAACATATTAAAAAAAATTATAATGCTTATATATGTTATATCATTCTAATTATTGATAGAAATAATATATTTGTAAATAATATTTATACTTTTATGATGTTAATTGTAAGTGTTATGAGACTTAGCATTTCTTTTCTTTGAATTCTAAAATAATCCATCTTGTTATATATTTACAATCCGTCAACCAAAATTTATTTTCAATTTAAAACCCCAAAATATGAATTTCTTAAGATATTTATATTGAAAATTAATATGATCGACTATATCAAATTCATATTTTTAAAGTTTTTATGACTATTTAAATATATTAAATTTCAATTATAAATATCTTATTTTTGTTGTCAACTATTTTTTACCCAATCAAAATTTAATTTACATAATTAATTTTTCTAAAATTTAGTTTTTTGGTTTGAAAATTGATTTTTTGATTAATTACAATTTGACCCCATTAATTTTTCCTAAAATCAATTAAATCTGATATTGATGTTCCCACCATATAATCATTTACTTCATATATGTGGCATGTATTAACATAAACATCGTGTAGTTGTTAACATATTCTGAAATATTGGATAATTTCCACCATATTAAGGTAAACTTCGTGTAGCTTGCAATTTTTTTTCTTTTTAGATTTATACACACATATTAAAAACAATTAGTTTTATATATTTTCTATATAAATACATAATTACTTATATACATAATCATCTTTCAACTAATAGAAAAATAAATTGTAAAATAAAAATGATAAATTTATTAAAAACTGAAAAAATACTTATTTTGTAATGATAATTTTTTTCTACTATGACGAGAGAGTATAACTGAAATGAACTAATTAAGTTACTAAGAGCACCCACATTAGTGAACCCCCACATGGGGTTCATAGAATTTTTTTATTATTTTTTAGGTGGGGTCTTGAACAGTGATGAACCTCCATATATTTTGCTCTTGCATTGGTGAACCCGAACATGAGGTTCATAGAATTTAATATTATTATTTTTTTCTAAATATTCATATATTGAAAAATTATAAAGATACATAGATTATTCATCAAGATTACCAAACTTTTGCCATATATTTTCAACTAAATCGGCTTTCAAACGATGATGTATCTGTTGATCCCGAATTTGATTCTGAATGCCACACATTTGACCGATATTAGAAAGGCTTTCCGTAGCGGAACTGACATCATCAACCTGAGAACTTCTGCTTGACTCTCCTGATTCGAATTCATGTGTATCATATTGAGTGTATTGGTCTCGTTCGTCCTCTACTATCATGTTGTGCAGTATGACACAAGTTCTCATAATCCTTCCTATCTTTTCTTTGTCCCATAGTAGTGCTGGATTTTTAACTATTGCGAACCTCGATTGCAATACTCCAAAAGCACGTTCGACATCTTTTCTAACGGCTTCTTGATGTTGAGCAAATAGCTCTGCTTTAGGACCTTGAGGAAGTGAGATTGATTGGATAAATGTTGACCATTTCGGATAAATTCCGTCGGTAAGGTAGTACGCCATACGATAATTGTGGTTGTTGACCTTGAAATTAACTTTAGGAGCTCGACCTTGTACAATGTCATCAAAAACTGGTGACCGATCGAGAACATTAATATCGTTGAGGGTACCTGGAAGTCCGAAAAATGCGTGCCAGATCCATAGATCCTGTGATGCCACCGCCTCTAAGATAATTGTCGGCTTTCCTGAACCACGTGTGTATTGTCCTCTCCAAGCTGTTGGGCAATTTTTCCACTCCCAATGCATACAGTCGATGCTGCCTACCATCCCTGGAAACCCGCGTAACTCTCCAATATCGAGTAATCGTTGAAGATCAGCAGCTGTAGGTCTTCTTAGATACTCATCTCCAAACAATTGAATTATCGCATTAGTGAAATTATCCAAACATAAAAGTGCAGTACTTTCACCAAGTCGGAGATATTCGTCATACATATCTCCGGATTGACCATACGCGAGCATACGTATAGCTGTTGTACACTTCTGAAGTGTAGATAGCCCGTACCTTCCGTGAGCATTTCTTCTTTGCTGAAAGTATGGAACTTCATTTCTTAGGCGATCGACAATGCGAAGGAACAATGGCTTGTTCATTCGAAAACATCTCCTAAATATTGCCGGTAAGTATGTAGCATGTTCCCTGAAATAGTCGTTCCATAGTTGAGTATGACCTTGTTCCCGATATCGTTCGATATAAGCTCGTCTGTACGAGTTGTTTGCTTGACCATTAACTATTGACTCGAAGGTGTCCTCAAATTGTTCATCGAACATTTCTTCAAGAGCTTCATCAATGCCACTAGAGGATGAGGAAGACATTGAATCCTGTACAAGTAATAAAATTAATGTAACATGTATATAGCTATTATTTTTTAATATTTGTAAGAAAGTAACATGTATATAGCTATTAATTTTAAATATTTGTAAGTATTAAATGATTTTTTAAGAAAGTAGAGGATGAATGGACCTGTGATGAGGACATGATTTAGTTGGAAATTGAGAGACGTAGGAGAAGTTGAGAGATAGAGAAGTTGAGAGATAGAGAAGTTTAGATATAGAAGAGTTCTTTCATAGACAATTTAATTTAAAATAGATACCATTCAAGTTTCTTGCACAATGAGTTAAAGGCATACAATATTTATAGAGTTCATGACACTAAACAAGACACAAGACATCCTGAAAAAACAAGTGTAGAAAGGTAACAAAAGACTACACTTTCCCGTGATTGATAAAACAAGTGCACAAACAAACGAAAATAATGCACTTCCCGGTGGAGAAAACATACAACCCGTGACACAAACAGCTAGAAGACAAGGCAGTAGAGAAGTCCAACCCGTGACACAAACAACTAGTAGCGAAGTCCATCCCGTGACCTGCAAAACCAAAATAGGACAAATAAATTAACTAGTTAATATATCAAGAAAGTGACAACCATAACAAGTAAAGCACACAACAATCAGAACAAGCAAAACACACACCAGATCAAAGCATTTCAGACACTAGTTTATCTTTTAGAGACACTTCTAAATCAGTTAGTGTATCTTTGCGGGCAAGGAGACGCTCAAGGAGTCTCTGTTTCGATATCTTCTCTTTCACCTCTAGCATGCTCTCTAATTTATCATACGCTACTTCTTGACCATGCTTCTTGCGTTTGGCTGCTTTGCAAGCCTTCACACCAGGAGGCCTCACCTCTTCCGAGTCAGGCACCTTCTCTGCAGCTTCCTTCCCTTTGTCCTTTGCACCATCTCTGGAGATGGACTGTGATTTCCATTTCTGATCAAACCTAAGTTCTCTCCATGCATGTTCTGCAGTGAACTTGTACCCTTGGTCATTTAAGAAGATGTCATGGGCAGCCTTCATGACATCATTCTCATTTTGGCCACTAGATTGCTCCTTCATAGCTTCCCACAAACTTCCCAACCTGCTCGTTCATTCTTCCCCACCTCTGCTTACACTGACTTGAATCTCTAGTAGCAAAGCTACCTAACTGAGGGCTTGAATTGTAATATTCCTCGATCCTCTTCCAAAAGGCTCCTGCCTTCTGCTCGTTACCCACTATGGGATCTTTGCTGGTGTTCAACCAAGCACTGATCAGCACAGTGTCTTCTTTGGGAGACCACTTTCTCCTTTCTAGGGGTTTAGGTTTCTGAGAAGACCCGGGTTGGTTTTGGGAGAGAGGAACATAGCCGTTTAAGTTTTGGGAGAGGAGAACATAACCGTTACAGTTTTGGGAGAGAGGAACATAACCGTTACAGTTTTGGGAGAGAGGAACCTCTGAAGACCCTAAGTCTAGTGGTTGCTTGCTCTGGGAAATGAACATGTTAACGTACCCGGAATGGTTTTGGGAGAGAGGATCCATTCTGATTTTGGTTTGTGTTTTCAGAAGTGTTTGTGTTTATTTTAACCTAGTGTTTGTGTTTATTTTAAGCTACTGTTTGTGTTTTCAGAAGTGTTTATTACACATCATTAACTATTGCTCTAACAATAGTTAATTACACAACAACTTAAGCAGAAAGACCATTCATTACACATCTAATCCGTAGATTTAAGTCAGACAAGAAACACAACAACCAACCAACATAATTAATGAAATATTTCTAAGTTAACTATAACTAAGTCAGAAAACTAGTTCTAGTTCTAGTTCAGAACTAGTTATAGTTCAGTGTTTCATTACACATCTAATCAGTAGATTCTAGTTCATAACTAACCATAACTAACTATAACTAAGTCACAACCAACCAACAAATACCTATAACTAAGTCAGAACTAGTTCTAGTTCAGTGTACTAGTTGTAGATACTAGTTCAATCATGGAACCACATTCACACAGACACATTCACACAAACACTTCACCATTACTAGCTACAACATTTACAGATACAGTTCAGGTAATACCTTTGGTTTTCAATCAAAGCAGACGTTCTTCAGGTGACCGACCTGCACAATGAGGTTATGAACCTGCTCAGTGAGTAATTTAACATGTCCCTGCACATTGAAACACAAATGAAATGTGTTAATGACTTAAAAATATCATATGAGACAGTCGAAATTTAAATTCACTAACCTCCAGTGTCTCAATCTGATTTAAATTCACCTGCTCAGCCTCCACCACCCGGTTAGTCAGCCGTTCGATTTCCTCCTGGACACCAACCACCCAAGGCTGACGATAATGGAACCCATCAGCCTAGGGTTACACAAAGCAAATCTCAGAATCACCCGCATACGGTTAAACAAAGCAAACATCAGCCTAGAGATCGAATGACACTTACCTCGTAGTTTTTGCATGTGAAATAGCGCTTCCCAGGAAGAGTGTCGTAATCATCCTTCTCCCGAACCTCGTGAATGATTCTCCCACCACACGGACATCTTTTTGGAATCCCGTATTCTGAATCGCATACGTATCTTAGCATCTCTATGGACTCCTTATGCCTCTTCATATCTCTTCTCTCTTCCGAGGGATCCATCTATACCATAACCGATAATTGATTAGACCATATTCATTTCAAAACCCCCAAATCGATTTTTCAAAACCCCCAAATCGATTTTACGAAACCCCCAAATCGATTATCGAAACCCTAAAATCGATTTTTCGAAACCCCGAAATCGATTATCGAAACCCCCAAATCGATTTTTCGAAACCCCCAAATCAATTTTTCGAAACCCCCAAATCGATTTTTCGAAACCCCCAAATCGATTTCGAAACCCCCAAAAATCGACATTTTAAAACCGTAAATCGTCGAGAAACTCACCTGGGTTCGTCGACGAGACACTCCGTCGTCGATTTGATGGAGAATCGTCGAGCCCGTCGTCGTCGCACGAGAATCGCCTCGTAGAGTCGGAAACCCTAGCTTTTTCAGAAAGGAGAGAAAATGATCTAAAACACGAGCTATCCGCAATACGGCGTCGTCAAGCCGAGAAGGCGAAACCAATGGGTGGTTGACACGTGGCGTGAACCGATATCAAACGGGTTCATTGCTAAGAGCCGGATCACGAAAATTAGCCCATTTCTTTATTTACTTTTATTTTTCGGGCCTAGGAAACCAAACCCATGAACCCCATTTGATACTCTAATGTGGGTGCTCTAACACTCTATCAACACTTACAACATACACTTGTCTACTCAAAACCAAACTTTTTAAACCCTAAGAAACATTCCGCTGTGTGTATTAGGGCATCATTGTCCCTAGAACCCCATTTTGGGGTTCTTAATTTTTATTTTATTTTTCTGATTTTTTTTTTTTTTTAAATTAAAATGAATCAATCGCGGACCGCCACGTGTCAGTGGAACCCGCAAACAATGTAAGAAACTCTCCAAAACCGGTTCTTATTTAGTAGTTTTAAGAAGCAGTTTTTGCACTGTTCATAGACCCCACGTGTCAGTGGGACCCGCGAACAGTGCAAGAACCCCTCCTAAGAGCTTGGGATAATCATGCTCTTTAGGCCATGATTAACGCATGTTTCTTAAGTTGAGTTTCTTAAAGAAAGTTAAGAAACTGTTTCTTAACTTTTAACTGAAAAAGTTAAGAACCGGCTCTTAAAACTCTTAAATAAGAAACAGTTTCTTAACTTTCCTTAAGAAAACTAAGAAACAGTTTCTTAACTTTTGCTAAGAAACCCAGTCTAAGAAACCACCATTAATCATGCCCTTAGGCTATTAGTCTAGTAACTCCAATCTTTGATCCCTCACAGTTTACATAATGGACTTTATAATTTTACGATATTTGTATTAGAAGAAACTTTTTCTTCGAAAAGATGAATATAAATAAATTGGATAAAAGTAGTGGGAAAAGATGTGGAATAACTTGTACGTTAAGAATCACATCCCGTTCCCCGTTCTGCCAAGTGGGCAAAAAGATGGAGCCAAATGTCACCCATGACAAATCCAACTATCATTAAGTTAAAACACGTGTCTTGTCCATGTCACATCATCGTGCAGTGCAGTGCAGTTGAGAGAATCGATCTGTTTTGGTTCCATCTGGTGCTTCTGGTTTCGGCACCGTTATAAAACCCAACGGATTTTGTGAAATCTCCAAGGGCAAAACCGTAAATGTTTGGCGTATCGAGAAAGCAACAATCAAACCTAAATAATCGCGCTTTCCACGATGTTAAGGACATGATTAATGCAGGTCTATTAACAAGAGGTTCTTATTTTTTAAGAGACCGTATCTTAATTTTAACTAAGAAAACTTAAGAACCGTCTCTTAAATAAGAGACATAAGAGACGTCTCTTATCCGAAAAAATGTAAAAAAAAAAAAAAAAATTAAAAAGAGGACAAAAAAATTAAGAACCCCATCTTAAGAGACCCGGGTTAAAGATGGCCTAAATGGGGGTGTGACACCAATATCTTCGGTTAATTACGGTAATAACCCTTTCTCTACTGTTATCAATGATTATACGAAAAATTCTATAAATTAATAAATAACATAAATAAATAATTTTTCGTTTTAAATTTGTATAATTAAAAATGATACAAAACGATAAAATAATAACATTTTTAAAATACTATGTAAATATACATTTCAATTAAATTTATAAATTAATAAAAAATGATTTTTACTTAAAAATTAATATTATTTTTTTATGAATTTTAGAGTTGACATCCAAAACTTATTCTATAACTATAATTTTTAAGTCTATATTAATTAACTTTAGGATTATAAATAAATATATTTATACACTTTAATAAAATTTATTTTAATTTTTTTCTTTTAAATGCTAGTTTTGTGACAAAAAATTGAAATTATCCTAAAATATTTCTCTAGTTACAATCTCTAGTTACATGTATAAATATTTTTAATATACGTATGTACCAATTATTATATTTTGCTTTATATTCACACCAATGATTATTTTTATATTTCTTTAACAATTAATATAGTTTGATAAATTTAGTTTTAAAACTATATTTAAGTTTGCGAAATATATTTATATCCACTAAAAAATATAAAATTGAATAATTTAAATTTGAAAATAAAGATTTAAAATAATTTTATAAATTAGTAAAATATTTATAAGCTTTTTTGTTGATCATGTAAATAAACAAATATTAAACGAACCAAGAATAGACGCTACTATTCACGAATCATAATGGTCGAATGCACACGATTTCACATTCAATGCTTATTATATACACAAAGGGGATAAAACCATTAACAAAAATGGGGACCTCAAGTTGAAGGGGTAATTTAGTAAACTCATGAGCCGAAGGAATGACGGTTTTAACTGCTATCACGTGCTAGTCAGTCAACCCGGCCGGTTCACAGATATTCTGAGAGTATAGAGGTCCCACTAACTTACTATCCCTCGTAGTAGCCCAGTAGTAGGCCCACATTCATATGCGCGTGAAATCCATTTTCCAAACCGTAGGCGCGTGGAGACGCAACCTCTCCCCCACCACCACCACCACCACCACTACTATCTTTCTTCTTCCCGCTACAAATACATCTCCTCCTCTTTCCCTCCAGAAACTGGGTCCCTTTTGATTTTCCTTAACGAAGCAGTAACCTCTGCTTTTAAAAAAATCACACTTTCTTGATACTCGTGAAAGAGAGAGAGAGCCATGGAACCTAGTAGCTTAAACGACGACGCTGAGTTCCGCCTCCCGCCGGAGTTTCTCACTGACGATGACTTTCTCGTGGAAAAAGAGAACAAGCTTTTCGATAGAGATGAGTGTAACGTGTTCCCGTACGAGCCGAGTCATGGAGTCGTGGACAGGGAGGATTACTTAACCGGAGTTACCAAGAAAATGGTTCGGTCATCTCTGGAAGATGATTTCTCCGGTGGATTTTGCGGTAACCACGCTTTCCCGGCGGGCAAGGTATACTCATCTTCTCTGTAAACCTTCGATTTCAGATTTTTTTGGGAGGTTTAAAGTTCTAATCGTTTTGATGGATTACTTCAGGCGTGGGGTGTGAGTAGGTCGAGTTTGTGTGGGGCTGGAGACGGTTATGGTCGCAGAGTTTCTTCTCAGGCGGCGGCATGGGATCCGTATCGTGCAGCGGTGGAGAAATTATCGGTGATGAATATCAGTGACGAATCGTACGGTTACAACAGTGGTAGAGGAATTATCCATGTTCAAAGAAAACATCCCTTAGCTAACGACGGCACTGGCTGCTACAGTCGTCAATCTCTTCAATACCAGAAGCTACAAGCTCTCCGAGTAATCAAAATCGCAACCCTCTTTGATTCTATAATAAATATGATTGTTGCTGATTTTTTTTGTCTTGTTGCAGCAAAGCAGAGGATTAAAGCGAATAATAATAACAACAAAGTTACTGGTCATGTGGATTTGTCGCCATCTGCATGGTCTAATCAGACACAGAGGCGTGATGGTTCGGGCATGCGTGCTGTTTTCCTCGCTGGGAAACGCAGATCAACCGGGACAGGCGTCTTCTTGCCCCGTCGCGTTGTTAACCATACCGACGAAACTCGCGACAAGCCCAGTAAGTTATAATGGTTCCATCTTATAACTCTTTGGGTTATAAAAAAAATTCTGATAGGAAACGTTTTATACTTTGTGTAAGCTCTCGCCACGGTTTTGGTTCCGGCTAGAGTGGCGGAGGTCCTTAACTTAGAGCCATCGGTCCGGTCTTCAGCTAGTAGTCTCAACGGTATAATAACAGAACTCGAAAAAAACGATAGCGAGAGATATTTGTTAATTAATTTTGTTGTTAAATTAACAGAGCCGTTGTGGAGACAGAAGAGCTACAATGGCAGATTCTCGAGCCAGATGAAGATGGAGCAAACAGTGAACGAACCTCGTTTACCTTCGGACTGGGCTTACTGACTGAAGGATTTGGGTTTGTGTGGGTTTTTTTTAGGAAAGGGTTTGAAGAAGTAAAAGGAGGAATAATGGTTTAGATTTGATGACATAGGGTTGTGAAATAGTATCAAAATTAGGGTTTATTATAGATAAATGGAAGATTTGGAAGTAAGAAAAAATAAGTGAAGATCTTGTGGACAAGACGAGGTTTTGGATCGTGTTTTTAGCCACACCATTTGTTTTTGGTTGTCCATGGGAAAATTAAATAGTCTGAGTTTGTCACTGGGGCTGTTGCTTTGGTATTCCCCTTCTCTCCCTTTGTTTGTTCTCACAACTCTTTAAGCAATGGAGAAGCATTAGTAAAAAATGATTTTGTTTGCCAAATATTGGGATGTGTCATCTCTAAAGATCTTGCATCCTGAATCATGTCTTAACATTGCGGATAAGAGATAACTCGCAAACAATGAAGTAGGCTGTACCATTATTTGAATTCGCCTAACGAGCCTTGTTACTAGCTCTTTCAATCATTATATTTAACGATAACACGTACTATCATTGATATACTACGTCGACCGTAATTTATTAGGCATTTTGTTGGTAGTGTGAAAGATGTTACGAGAAAGCAAGTGTGCACATTTTGATTTACACGGCGTAACATTATGACTTCCGTTTTTCAATGTTACATAATCTCATTCCACACAAAACAAACCAGACGAGCTAATATGCAATTATTTCATGTTATTGCCTCTCAACTTTTGCAGCGATGGCTTTAGCCACGTTGTTGGAGTTAAGCTGGTTCGACCGTTCGATTTCATATTAGATTTAGAAAGGGGTTATTAGTGATTTAAACTTCAAACTATTTACTTTTCGGAAGAAAAATTTCAAACTAAAATCTTATGTTTTTAAACCTTCAACTATTAAACCGTTAGTGTCGGTAACCCTCCGTTAACAGAGTCTTCTTTTCTAAACGGGGACCTGTTAAATTCATACGATGCGTTTCACTCAAAACCGAAAACAGCACAAGTTGCTTAAAAACCCCTTTACCAATAGAGAGAATCACGATCTATCTCTAGATCTGAAAAAAAAAATTAGGTTATTCTTCTTTCTCAAGAGACAAGGTGGTGAGGTAAGTTGAAAATTTAGGTTCTTCTTGTTTCAAAACCTAATTCAAGTTTATTCTTCTTGTTTCCAAGGTTCATTTATTTGTACAATTCAATCACAAGTAAGTTTGAAATTTGGCTTTGCAGTGGAAAGAAGTAAAATTTCGGTGTGAAGAGATGGATAATCACATTGGGAGAGGTGGGATTCCTAGGAAGTGTGAATGTGGAGCTCCGACAATCATATTGGTGTCAAAGACATCTCAAAATCCACGAAGAAGATTTTACAGATGTGGAGAAATATATGGTCCAAACCATGTGTTTAAGTGGCTTGATGAAGCACACCATGAAGAGCTTGGAATATTGAGTAGTCAACAAGCTATGATGACAAAAGATTTGGCCGAGATAAAAACTGAAATTGGTGAGTTAAAGAAAGATATTGGTGAGATCATTGAAGTGTTTGAGAGTTCTAGAACTAAGTTGTAGAACCGTGGTTGTTTCGTTTATGTTTTAAGCATCATTGTTGTTTCGTTTATGTATTAACCATCGTTGTTGTTTGTGTGTGTAAGTTGGATTATGTTAGACTTATCTATTTTAATATTAACATGTTATGTACTCACTGGTATTAGCATGTTATGTTGCTTAATTTTAAATACAAATGGATAAAATAGCATTACAAAAGAAACCATCATCCTAAACAAAACAACAAAAGTCGAGTCATAAGAACAAAAGCCGAGTAAACATCATCATCAAAACAATACAAACCGAATAATCATCCTAATTAAGACACCAAAAGGCAAATGTAACATCAAAATACAAAAGCCAAACAACAAAACTTCAGTTTGTAGTTAGGTATGTTGTCGGGTTTGTGGTCGGGTTTGTGGTCAGCTGTCTTTTTGGAGGTCTTCCTCGAGGCAGTTTGGTTGGTTTAGGGACTGGATCGAGTTTGCATTTACGTTTGTTATGTCCGGTTTGTTGATAATTGCTACATGTCTGCAAAAAAAAAAGAGTTAGTATACCTTTTTGAAACCACAAGAGAGAGTAAAGGTCTTACCATAACAGCATTTGCATGAAAAGAAAGAAACTCTTGAGCCGGTTTAGGTGGTTTTGGAACCACTTCTTTTTGGCATTTGCGTATGTTGTGTCCCTTTTCTCCACAGTTACTACAAGTCTGTATTTAAAAGCTTTGGTCAGAGGTTTATAATTGATAAAAAAAATGTATGATAAGAGGTTTATTACCGTCTTCTGAGAATTTTGAGAAACTTCTTCACTTGGATCTCTGATTCTATCATTGTTTCTTGGTCTTCCTGGCATGATTCTGTTAGGAGGAGGCATAACAACAACATCACTATGTGTTTCCCAGAGCTCCATCCCATTCACAGGAAATAGAAGGGATGCGTAACAAAGTTTCCAATTCTCCACTGAATACCAATCTGAAATCACTGTCTCTGGAAGCTTGGTCTCCTTATACTCAGCCCAAATTGCAGCCATAATATGACAACAAGGTATCCCACTAACTTCATATTCCCTGCAAGTACAAGATGTATTTTCTCGGACATGAACCACAAACTTTTCCTTCCCATGATCGACCTCATATATTCCTCTTCCATTTGACAATGGAGAACACCACTTTAAGCTCCTGTTACCTTTCTCCATAATCGCCAATGCCTTTGGTGTGACCAAGCTTGTGACACTTTCCATCTCCTTTATCTTAATCAAGTTGTTTGCCATAATATGGCGTGTAATTGCCTCTAGCAATGTAACAATAGGCATTTTCTGAGCATCCTTCAACACTGCATTGTATGACTCACTGATATTGTTCTCCACTGCAGCCAACTTGGTGGTGCCACTGAAGAATGCCCTAGACCAGTGAGAATCAGTGGTCCTCTTCACTTCCTCATATGCTTCCAGTTTTATGTTCTTCATCTTCTCAAGCTGTCTCCAAAAAACAGTTTCATTGTATGATCTAGCACACTTCCAAAACGTCTTATGCAATGGCCCCATCTGTTTGTACTTCTTTTTAAGTTAGCAAAGATGTGTCTAGCACACATTATGTGCTCTGCATAAGGAAGGACGTTTTTAATGGCATAAATTAAACCTTTTTGCTGATCTGAAGAAAGAGCAAGCCCATTACCATCCTCCAATCCCAAATCTTTTCGCAGTAACTCAATAAACCACTCACAATTAACCTTATTTTCGACAGGTACAATAGCCCATGCTATGATATATATAGACTCATTGGAATCTCTTCCCACAACAGTTAACAATTGCCCTTTCATTCTTCCTTTAAGAAATGTCCCATCTAGGTGTATTATCCGTCTACAAGCACTCTTCCAACCTATCTTCCGAGACTGAAAGCAAGTGTAAAAATTTCTCAAAAACTCGATCTTTTGTTCCTAAAATCACAGTAGAACCCTGATTAGTCTTCCTCAACTCCTCCACATAATCATATATTCTCATGAACTGCTCGGCATACTCATCCTCAATGATATGTTTCATTATTTGTCTTGCACTATGACACTTGGTTTTTGTAACGCGAAGACCTTTTATCCCCAACCTCTGCATGATTTGATCAGCTGACAACTTTGGATTATGCCTAAACTCATTGAGAAAAATCAGCAGCTATCTTTGGTGCAGTGTAAAGGTCGACAAAACCTATAGGATAGCAACTGTGTTCTTCTTTATACGATCTCACCACCATTTTATCTGACTGGCTATTTATTGATGCAAAAAGTCTCCACTTGCAACACTCTTGAGCACATATAGCCGCTATTCTCTTCTTTTCTGATTTTTGAAAATGTATGTTCATCTTCTCTCTCAGAGCATACTTCTCAATTGTTTCCCTGCACTTTTCTTTTGAAACAAACTCTTGCCCTACAAAGAACTCTATTTGACTACCATCATCATCATCATCCGAATCATCACTCTCAACATAATCATCACGATAGAAATCAATATGGGCATCATCATCCTCAGGTTCATCTTCTTCTACATGATCTCCAATAAGAACATCATCTAAATAAGGATCATCCTCCCTAACCACATACAAATTCAGACTATCTATCTCTTTTGAACACCGAATCATTTCTCTAACATCCCTATCATCAAACACATCCTTACGATTTTGACCTATTATTCCATATGGGAAGTAAGCAAACTTACACATATTCTCTGCATACCCAGCCCTCAACACCATACTCTTCAACATCCTCAAAGTCGGTTCTTGGAAATCCAGCCTACAAGATCTTGTAATTCCACCATTGTATAAACCATCACTGCCCCAATATCCTCTAAGGTGTAGTCGGAAGAAAACAGTTCTGTCATCAATAGAAACCGAATAATTACATAAATCTCAACTCCTTCTATACCAAAATTGAAAAATATTACAAGAAAAAACTCAACAAGAGTAGAAATAAGAGATTACCTTTTCATCTTCAACCCTCAACAAGCTTCAACCCTCACTGTAAAATTGAATCCCCTTTTCCTTCGATTTCTCCTTCGATTTCTCCTTCGATTTATACTTACTCAAAACAAATATCCACCCAAAATCTCTTCAATTCAATTTCGAAATCCACCCGAAATCTCTTCAATTAAACTACACACCCAAAATCTCAGAATCAGAAGAACTTCATAGCAATTAGGGTTAGTGATTTGGGATTTTTTTGGAGACTGGCATACAAAAAATGATTTTAAAGTCATGCAAAAAGATTTCATGTTGTTTTGGACAACCTTCGTGTCGTTTTTAAGCAATTCATGCCATTTTCGGTTTTGAGTGAAACGCATCGTATGGATTTAACAGGTTTCCGTTTAGAAAAAAGACTCTGTTAACGGAGGGTTACCAGCACTAACGGTTCAATAGTTGAAGATTTAAAACATAAGATTTTAGTTTGAAGTTTTTCTTCCGAAAAATAAATAGTTTGAAGTTTAAATCATTAATAACCCTTTTAGAAACCATTTTTGTGGTGTTACCGGAGATGGGACCTACATCTCGGATTCTCAACTTTGACTGCTCCACGCGGTTTGTTGCGTTCTTCGTTATTTGTAGTAATTGTTTGGACATTGTTTTAATGAAATTCACTTGCATTTTCACATGACTCCTCGTTTATGCTACTTGCATCTTTTCTCAGATCCTCCCTCTTATTAATATAGATACTTTAATATATATATATATATATATATTTCATAAAAATAGACTTTTATGTTTTCTATGGAAATATTACAAATTTTTAAAAAATATTGAGTTACTCATTATATGAGAAAAGATGCAAGTAGAAAACATATATTTTATAAAAATATGTCTTTGTATTTTCTACATAAATGTTACAATTTTTTTTTAAAGAATTAATTTTATTGAGTTACTATTGATTAAAACTTATAAGTGGCAATAACTGCTAAGATCACACAGTCCGGTGCGGTGAATGAGCCCTAAACAAATCAGTGGCCTTTGTGAAGGCCGAAGGGCGCGTTTAATGAGAAAAAATTATGGTGTTTGATAGCTAATGATAACTACTATGTACAGAAGACAAAACGTATTTTCGAAATAGTTTAGTACTTCTTTTTTTGAAAACTTATTACTTTATTATAATGGAGTAAAAGAGTATGAAGCTGGTCCAATCTGAATGCAAATAATCTAATACTGTCAGAAAAACTTATTTTTAAAAAAGATATTATTGTTATGCATTTTGTTTCTAAAAAGTGTCATATAATATTTTCCATACATATTAAATTTTTTATTAAAATACATTAATGTTTTTAATAATTAGAGCTATTTAACCAATAATGTTTGAAATAAATAAAAATATTTATAAAACCAATGCAGTTTCGTATAAATTATATTGAAAATATAAAAACAACTTTTTATAAAACAAAAATTAAACTGTTAAATAATATTTTTTTGCTAAACAGACGAAGTATAAATTTAAGATAAAATCAATCATAAATAATGCAGTAAAATATTCTTCATCAATCGATTTTTAAAAAAGTTAAAACTATTTTAAAATTAGCAAAATATCTATTATTTTGGACCTTCAAATATTCTTTAGAACAGCTTACATTATAGAAGGAAGGAGTAGCTTTGAAATGGATATCTATTTCATCTCTTCCTTCTTCTGTCTTCTGGCACTATATATGTCTTCTGTCTTAGAGCATGTTTATTAGTAAAATCCTTAAGTGTTTCTTAAGTGGGCCTTAGTGAATTTTTAAGTATTAAAACTGAGATAAGAAACTTTATTAAGAGACACTTAATTATAGTAGTTTATTGGTAGTTTCTTAATTAAGTTTCTTAACAATAAAAAATATTAAACTTATTTAAAACATAAATTTTTTAACAAAGATTAAATTTATTTATTAAATAAAACAAAGTTAAACATAACATTTTAAACATATAATTTAAATTAAAAATAAAAACAAATATTAGAAAATTAAACGAGAATAATTTCAAAGAGGCATCGAAGCTTAGTTGTTGTCTTCATCGCGTCCAAATTTACGCCATATATGTTCAACCAAATCAGCTTTTAGTTGTTGATGCGCTTGTCTATCACGAATTCTTGTTCGAACACCCATCTGATTGGCGATATTTGTAGGAATATCTGTAGAATATTTGAGATCGACATGTGAACTTCCGCTGCCTTCTCCTTGTTGGAAATCCGAAACATCAAATTGAGTGTATTCATCTCGTTCGTCTTCTATTATCATATTATGGAGTATGATACATGCTCTCATAATCTTCCCAATCTTGACTTTATCCCAAGAAAATGTTGGACTTTTTACAATGCCAAATCGAGCTTGCAAGACTCCGAAAGCACGCTCGACATCTTTTCGGACACCTTCTTGCCGTTGAGCAAATAAAATTGCTTTCGGCCCTTGTGGAATTGGAATAGATTGCATAAAAGTTGCCCACTTCGGATAAATACCGTCGGTGAGATAGTAAGCCAAATGATACTCTCTACCGTTGACGGAGAAATTAACTTGCGGAGCTTGACCATTTATTATGTCATCAAAAACAGGTGAGCGATCAAGAACATTGATATCATTTAAGGTACCTGGAGCTCCAAAAAATGCATGCCATATCCATAGATCATATGAAGCAACCGCCTCTAAAACGATTGTGGGTTTTCCCGACCCACGTGAATATTGTCCTTTCCAAGCGGTGGGACAATTCTTCCACTCCCAATGCATACAATCGATGCTTCCTATCATCCCGGGAAATCCACGAAGCTCTCCAATATGAAGTAGACGTTGAAGATCATCTGGTGTGGTCTTCTTAGGTACTCATCACCGAACAAATTTATTATTGCTTCCACAAAATTTTCCACACATAACCGAGTTGTTGTTGCACCGAGCCTGAGGTATTCGTCGACCGCATCAAGCGCAGAACCATATGCCAAAACGCGAATAGCTGCTGTACACTTTTGAAGTGTAGAGAGACCAAGCCTTCCGGTTACGTCTTGCTTCTGACGAAAGAATTGAACTTCATTAGAAAGGCGATCAACAATATGCATGAACAATGGCTTGTTCATTCTAAAACGACGTCGGAAAAGATTTTCTGGATATGTTGGAGTGTCACTAAAATAATCATTCCATAAGCGGAGATGGCCTTCTTCACGATCTCTTTCAATAAAAACTCTTTTTTTCTTGTCTTCCTTTCATCTTCTTGATCACCAAAATTATTGCACAAATTCTCAAATGCCTGATCGAAATGCTGATCAAAGTATTGATCGAAACTTTCATCCATTGAACCTTCGAAATTGTTATGAGAAGAAGATGCCATGAGATGAAAGTTGATTTAGATTCTTGTTTACAAAAGATATTGATTTAGATTGAGAGAATGGATTTTTTAATATTTATGGTAAGTTTGTTTGTGAAAGAAAGGAGAGATTGGAGAGAAAAAAAGCATACAAGTATGAAGACATTGGAGAACACAATTTATAGATGAATGCATGTGTTTCAACAATACAAGACAATGCATGTTTTTCAACAATACAAGACAAGGCGTGTGATTCAACAATTCAAAAAAATACAAAGCATGTGACATCTCCCGTGACCTCTCTCCCGTGACCTCTCTTTTGTACATCTCCCGTGACCTCTCTCTTGTGACATCTCCCATCTCCCGTGACCTCTCTCTTGTGACATCTCCTGTGACCTCTCTTTTGTACATCTCCCGTGACCTCTCTCTTGTGACATCTCCCGTGACCTCTCTCTCTTGTATGCCTGTATTACAAGATCAATATTAAACTTAGCATAACACTTAAACAGCACTTAAACATTTAACAGAACAATACAAAGATCAACTTAGCATAACAATATTTAACAGAACAATACAAGTTTTTAAAATAACAACACTTAAACATTAAAACAAACACAACAAGCCATTAAGAGGGACAGGAAGAACATTTTAACTAGGACATAACAAGGACAACATTTTAAGTAGAACATAACAGGGACAACATTTAAGAGGAACAACATTTTAACTAACTAGACAACAAGTCATTGATGAGTTTCTTTTTGAGGGCTTCTTCATAGTCAGCTAAAGGTTCTTGTTTTCCAATAAGACTGTCAAGCAAACTCATCTTAGACAAACGTTCTTTCATTGCCAAATCTTGTTGTTTGATTGTCCACATACCCTGAAACTCCTTCAAATCCACGTTCTCCTCCACCACCTTCTTCTTACCACTCGCCTTTGAGGCCTTAACACCCGCGGGACGTTTGCTCGCAGTTGCTTCAGAGGTAGATGAATCTGCACCGTCCTCACACTTCCTCTTCTTAGAGATCCCATCATTTTTAGCAAGTTCACACCACTTCTGGTCGTTGCGCAGTTCGCTCCAAACTATCGTGTGTGTGTGGGGGGGTTTCTCTGATAAAGAGACTGGTTTTTGTGTCCACTTCACGCCTCTTGATCAATCCTGGATCATGCCAGGATCATGCCTCTTGATCCATCCATGTAGCAACAGAATCGCAAAAAACAAACATGAAGAAACATTAGAAACGCTTTACCTTTCAATCCCTTTGAGAAAACAAACAAGATTTGAAAGAATCAATAACATGCATGCTGGAAAGAATCAAAGAGACCTTTACCTTTCGATTTCTCTTCGTCTCAGAGAGCCACCACGACAGAGAGATCGCGGCTTTCCTTCCTTCAAGAGAGCCACCGATTGAGAGGTCACGGTCTTTCATCCTCGACGACATCCACCGAGAGGGGAAAAGAATCGTCGTTTCCTTCATCGAGGATAGCCCCTGGTTAAGATCGCCGTTGTCCATCGTCGACGGGAGAAACCGAAAGAGACGGCGACGAGATTCACCCAGAGACGATACAATCGCCATTTTTGTCGCAGGGGAAGACAAACCGAGAAGTGAGAAGAGAGGAAAGGAAGAAAGAAAGGAAATCAACTTCACCGTTTCTTCGGCCCAATCTCATTGCAACACGTGGTTCTAAGAACCGTGTCTTCTGTCGCCTGTTTAAGAAACGTTCCTTCGTGTTTTCTTTTTTTTTTTGATTAATTACTCTAAGAAACAAGGCTAAGAGCTGCCTATAATCATGTTCTTAGTGGCGTAGTATAGGTGGAGCTGATTTTTTTGTTTTCACATAGAAGTTGTAACCATTTGCAAAACTGAAGCAAACGAATATACAAGCCCGTTCATATTATATTGGCTATAAGTTAAGCTCATGAATACGTGCAACTTTAGGTTTTTACCCTTTTATTTAAAAAAGCACCAGGACAAGTTTCAAGCAAATGTTGCTCACATATATAAAGTAGAATCGTATTTATTAAAAGTAGATGTTGTAGTCGAGTTATTAAGCATAATGTTTATAAGTTGCGATTGTACATGTCACACATATATATATATATACAAGGTTCTAAAAATCGGTTTAGGCGGCAATTCGGTCATCTCCGAAACGATTTTCTTAAAATCCGGTTTATACTGATTTATACGATTCAAGTAGATTGAAATTATTTAGAATCAGTTAAAATTGATCTAAATTAGTTTAAATATGTTAATTTAAACAATAATGTTAATATATATTCACAAATTTATCTAATTTCTTTTATTTGCATATCTAATTTTAATAATTTATCACAATAATTTTATATTTCTATTTAAAACTAAAATTCTTCATATATATATTATATATATATATATATAATAGACCAATAATTCTTTAACGCCTAGGCCTCGCCTAGGCCCCGAGTAATCCGCCTAGTCGCTAGTCCTTTATAAAGCGCCTAGTTACCGCCTAGCGATTTCTTGAACATTATATATATATTATA
>CAJHQP010007636.1:0-31263 GCA_905132765.1 Moricandia arvensis | reverse complement strand
ATTAATCTTGTCAAGCACCTCTCTAAGCACAAGCAAGACATATCAGATTCAAGACAAGCTACTTAGGAATTTTAAACACAATTCCTTAATCTGCATCTGACTTGAATCTAGATGCATCAATTTAAGGCAGTGACAGTTCAGTGAATGATGACAGAACACACCTTAACAAGTTCTAAACAGACATGAATGCAATCACTGGAACAGATACACTATCTAGCACCCTAATACACGTTCAAGCAGTGAACAAGTAATGGCCTTTAACATCAAAACACCACACAAGACATTCAAGCATCCTGGGACAGTATCTAGCAAGCTTTATAAGACCCTCAGGACATGAACACACACTACACCACACGGCCATAACAAAAGTCTCAAGCTTTATACAAGGAAAGGAAGTTATCTTACAGTCAAGGAACCTGTGCTGGTTCCTTGAACCTCCATGTTTAACCGGTTCATGACTAGACAGATTTGGGTTGTTGGTTTGGGAACCAACACCTCCTTCTTTGTGTGACCTCCCCCCTTGACCCCCCATCATGCCAAAGACACCAACTTTCTCCATGTTTGAGTCGCCACACCAAGATCCAAGGTGAAAGTTTCCTTCTTGAAAGGTTTCTTCTTGGACAGTAGAAAAGAATGGCTTGGACAAGCTTCCACTGGCCTTCTTTCTTCAGGACGGACATGGGAGAGAGGGATAAATTGAGAATAGCTTCTGGGCACGCCATGGATGACAAAGTTTCCATCTTGAAGGGTTTAAACGGCTGGCTGGACAGAAGCTTCTTCATTAGTTTAGAAATGGGATAGGGAAGAGCTTGAGCGTGTGGATGCTGGGAACCAGGTTCTGATGAACCTGGCTCTGATACCATGAAAGTTTATCATATTTCAGGCCGTGGGTTGTGAGAGGAGATCCAACCTTAACAGGTTTAGACTGGTCTTGTTTCAAAGAGAGTGAAAGAGAGAGACTTGATTAAGAAGATTATGGATGACACTAAGAGAATGGGGAGACTTGAAGATATTCGTGAGACTTTTCAGAACAGAGATTTAGAACCCAGAAAAGAATAGGAAGGAGGAGGGGAAACCCCACTCTCTCAGTTAATGTTTACAATCGACAATACAAGGTATAAATAGGTAAATGAGCTACTTCTAGGGTTTACATGGAAAATCAACCAAACATGTGAAGTCAACAAGGAATTGGGCGCCTATTTTGAATTGTGTGGACTGAAATCAATACATGCTCGGCCAGGCTGTCTCTTTCTGGTTACCAAAGGAAGACTTGGCTAGGAATGAGCCAACAATGAACTTGAATTCGTCTATAGATCAGTCCAGGTTCATAATACAGCTTGCTCTTCCTTTTCAGCACATGGGAACAGATCATGACAGGCTGGCTGGTCTTCCTTGCTTGCTGGCGAGTCAATAAAGGTGAATCTTATCCATAAACGGTCAAGTGACCTCAGTATGTTCCTGGTTGCTTCCTTAGACCAGAATATGCCTTAGAATCTTTTCTCCCTTGTCCATAACTTCCATTTCGCCTTCTTCATACCTTAGGGTTCAAGTTATCACCATGGGAGTGTACGGATTAGGGTCTGGTCCGTACACTTTTCGCAGTATTTTTGCACAAACCCAAAACATCCTGATTTGGTCGAATGTAAAGTTTTCGGTTCGACCTGGTCCATACGGATCCGTACAGTCTAAGTACATCGGTCCGTACCAAATCCGTACGGCCTCGCACTAACTTTGCACATTCTCCCAAATGACTCCAAACTTCACCCAAGCCTTCTTCCTTCATTGTAAACCCTTCCTGGACCTCTATCTAGCTCAGCATTGCCTTATGGACCCTCCTTAGTTCTTAACATATCTTCCACAAAGATTTGGTCCTTCTTTGTTCAATAACCTTTAGTGATTGATTATCACTTCAGGTTTAACACAAACATCCGAGTGTATTAAATCAAAGCAGTGATCATAGATAGTAGAAGACTTCTGAAACACAGTTTTACAATGCTTGCCTAAGATACAAGCTTCACAATCATTATTCTCAAACACAACACCTAGAACCATTAATCTTAAAGCTCTAACATGAGGATGTCCTAGTCTAGCATGCCACAAAGCATTCTTATTCAAACCGGAAGCAGAAACAGAAGTAAAGGAACAACTATGATCAGGTAAAAAAGTGATGTAATCATGGACCAGCTTACCAAAGAGGGTAAAGAGATCTTAGACGAGCCACATGATGCCACAATGCACCAGCAGCCTGGTGATGATGCTTTGACCATTCCTGAAGGTCCCATGACCGTTTCCAGAGCCAAGAAAGTCAAGGATACTGTTGTAGGATTACTCACTTCACATCCACAACAAGAAGAAAGTCTTGGACAAGGTTTGATGATCCGAGATATCTTGATCACCATTCAAGCTATCTCTACATCAAGCTGAGCTAGTGTTTAGGCAAGACATTTGGTGTGTGCTCTTTTCCTTGCTTTTGGTTGTGTCCCACGAGGTTTTCCATAGGAAGGTTTTTAACGAGGCCACGACTAGTCTTACAAATCACCTAGGCCCTATCTCGGCCCAAGACTACTAGAAGACCATTTATTTTTATCTTATGTTATTTTAAACTATAGTTTTTATGTTATCTTTCCTGAAACCCTAGAGCATGTTCTTTGGTTTTTTTATTTAAGGGGTTTTCGCAAACCCTTGTGAACTGAAGCAGTCTTTTATCAAAAACCCTATTTCTCTCTCTCTCTCTCTCTCTAGTTAATGAGTTGAGGTTTCTGGTGTGTAATATCCAGAGTCTAAGGGTGTCTAAGTTGGTGTGTTATATCCGATTTATTCATCTAGGAGTATCAAGAGATCATCCATCCCTCTTGTGTCACCATTTAATCCACAAACATTGAAGAACTTAAGACTCTGATTCGTTCCTGCAAGGATCTATCCTCCCATCAACCAAAGAAGCATCCTAGGGTTGTGTCATGTGCCAAAGAGGTTTTGGAGTGATGCTGTGGCTACTGCTTGTTATCTGATCAACCGAACCCCAACTAAGGTTCTTGAAGATCAATCACCCTTTGAGGTATTGAACAAGCATAGACCAGCCTTAGATCATATCATGGTCTTTGGTTGTCTCTATTTTGTTCATACACCGGGGGAGCTAAGGAACAAGTTGGAAGCCAAGAGCACAAAGGGGATGTTTATTGGTTACTCACCAACTCAGAAAGGGTACAAGTGTTATGATCCGGCAACCAGAAGGGTAGTGGTGTCTAGAGATGTGAAGTTCATGGAAGAAAGAGGGTTCTATGAGGAGGAGAACCAAGCAGAGCTCAAGGATTTGGCTTCTGATAAGGCAGCCAACTTAAGGATAATATTGGAGAATCTTGGGATTAACTTATCTCAGGAGGACAACAACAAGGAGGTTTTCCCATGGCTAATGATAATGGACAGGAACCCCACCTTGACCATGAGGGGGGGAAATGAACCTGATCCTGAAGACCAGTATAATGAAGAATCAGGTTCCACACATGATTAAGATGTGGATCAAGAAGAGGGAGAAGCTGGAGATGGAAACCAGGAAGAAGAAGAGGTCGAGGAGGCTCAACCAGAAGCAACTCGAGAAGCTTAACCTTTGAGAAGGAGTACAAGGGTGAGAAACCCTCCATCCAACTGGATCAACAACCGGGTATACTATAATGCTCAAGCAGTTGCTCATCCTGCCCAAGCTGTTTGCAATCTTATTCATTACCCGGAAGAGCATAAAGCCTTTATGATCAGTTTGGATGAGAGTCAGTTACGAAGATCCTATGAAGAAGCTATGCAAGACAAAGCGTGGAAAGAATCAGTTGGAGCTGAAGCAGATGCAATGATAAAAATGATACTTGGTTTGAGAGTAAACTACCAAAAGGGAAGAAAGCTCTGACTAGCAGATGGATCTTCACTATCAAGTATCTTGCAAATGGGAAGATTGAAAGGAAGAAAACAAGACTGGTGGCAAGAGGTTTTACCCAAACATATGGAGAGGACTGCATTGATACCTTTGCTCTAGTTGCCAAGCTTCATACTATTCGGGTAGTTCTCTCCCTTGCTGTGAACTTAGAATGGGGTCTTTGGCAAATGGATGTGAAGAATGCCTTGTTGACATGAAGAATAAATAATCTGGAAATAAATGTTGACAAGAAGACATGAATAATAGAGAAGAAGAGATCAAAGCACGAGAATCATCCAGAATGATCAAGTATAAAATAACCATTTGTCCGTACAGTTAGGTCAAGGAGTGACCTAACGTGGTTTGCAAGACAAGGGAAGGTTTAACTTGAGAAGGAAGGAAGCTTACTCTATTCAGAACCAAAGGAGGATGTTGACAAAGGCAAATAGACGTTGGAGGATAAGGCCAAGGGCAGAAGAGTTCAAATGAATTCAAATGGAGAGAGGAGGGGACCATTCTTCACCTGTCACTTTCTAACATGGCTGGACGAGCCCCTGCCCTTCTTCAGACTGCTCCAGACCCATTTGTTTAATCATTTCTCTGCTCAACTTGTCTGAATTGTTTATTAGTTGTTTTTTTTGCCTATTAAAAGGCATGTACTCAGAAACTAATCTAAGCAAGGAAAACACTTTCCTCTCTCTTTATTCTCTGCCTACACGAATTCTGTCTTCTCTCTCTTGTTCTTCAGTTTGTTCATCATGTTCTTCCATTAAAATCTCTCTGAATCTCTAAACTTACTGAAAGATTGAGTAGAAACAGAGAATGAACGGATAGAAAAGAGAATAAGGGAGACTAAAAGAGATTTGGAGACTAAAAGCTTAAGACTTGGTTAAGAAACCATTTCGCTATGAAGAACACCAAGAACATTAGAGAGAATAAGAAAGAGACTCGAGAATTGCTTGCTTGATTAATCAGAGAGGTGTTTACACTTATATAGAGGCTCTACAACGGATACAAAAGGAATGGACATAAAGGAAGAGACGTGGCCGGTCAAGGAGGGGAGCGCGCCTGGTTTTGAACTTGTGGCTTAGGGGCGAGATGCCTTTGGCATCTTGACTAGATGCCTTCACCTTTCCAGCTCGGGACAGGCTGTCTAGGTCAAGCTTACTCTCCTTATCCGCGAGCCACTTCTTAACGAGTAACCACTGAGTTAACCTTCCCCCTTTTACCTCATCAGTTTACCTTGCCTTCTCTTTGCCTTGATGTCCAAGTATCGGCCATGGATGTACGGACTAAGGGTTGTACGGACAAGGTCCATCCGTACAACTTGACCCGGAATTTGCACATCTCCAAAATAAGTTTAGGTCGGGTTTAAAGTCATTTGGGTCGAGTGGTCCGTACGGTCGGCCGTACAGGCCGTACCGTCCGTACACTTTGCCCTAACTTTGCACCCTCCTTATTTTGATCCCAATCTTCAGAATAAGCCTCTCAACCTCTTCTCTTATTTACTCAGACCAACACTCCCCCTCAAGCTTGACCATGAGGAACAAGTCAAGCTTGGAATGCTATGAGATCTTCCTCATTAAAAACCTCACCAAGAAGAAAACCCTTTGTGGGATAAAACCCCTTGATGAGGGAAAAAGAGTAAAGACCCCATAGTGAGGGGATTAGTTGTCTGGTGAAAGATCAATGAGTCCTAATCTGGTGTGAATAGACTCAATGACCTTCTGACTTACTGCCTTGGTAAAGACATCCGCCAACTGATCCTCACTTCTTGTATAACATGGCAATGTCTCTCCAAGAACAATCATCTGCCTTATCTTGTGGCAGTCTACCTCAATGTGCTTGGTTCTTTCGTGGAACACAGAGTTGGTTGCAATGTGGATAGCCGCCTGGTTGTCACAATGCATAGTCATTGGTGCGGCTTGCTCAACTCCTAGATGCTTCAGTATCCCTTTGATCCACACCAATTCATTTGTCAGCTTCAACATGGCTCTATACTCAGCTTCAGCACTTGAACGGGAGACCACCTTCTGCTTCTTGCTTTTCCAAGTGACAAGGTTTCCTCCAATAAACGTGCAATAGCCGGTAGTGGACTTCCTATCAACCTTATCTCCTGCCCAATCTGCATCACAGTATCCCACCACTTCAGTGTTCTCATTACACCCCATCCATACTCCTTGGCCTGTTGATCTATTGAGGTAGCTTAGGATTCGGTCCACCATCCTCCAGTGATGTTCCCTTGGTTCTTGCATGTGTTGGCTTACCTGGTTCACAGCAAAACAGATATCAGGACGGGTAATGGTTAAGTAAATTAACTTACCAACCATCCTCCTATAGAGTTTAGGGTCTTCAAGGTATTGGCTGTTCTCAATCTCCCCCTCTCGTGGTACTTTGTACCCATCCTCTAATGGCATTCTAGCTGTCTTCCCATCAATTTTTTCCTGCATCTTTCAAAAGATCAAGAGTGTATTTCCTCTGGGACATGAACAGGCCTTCCTTGGATCTACATATCTCAATTCCAAGGAAGTATTTCATCTCCCCTAAGTCTTTGATTTCAAACACAGATTTTAAATAGTCTTTAGTGTCTTGTATACCTTGTTTGTCACTTCCTGTTATGATGATATCATCAACATAAACAAGTAGGACAATAATACCTGAGGTTGTGGCGAGAGTGAAGAGGGTGTGGTCCAATTCAGACTTCCTAAAGCCTCTCCCATTCAGAGTGGTGCTAAGCTTGTTGTACCAAGCTCTAGGCGATTGCTTTAGGCCATATATAGCCTTCTTCAGCCTCAGCACATTTCCTGGTTTCACAAGACTTTCAAGACCAGGTGGTGGCTTCATGTAAACCTCCTCTTCAAGTTCTCCTTGAAGAAATGCGTTCTTGACATCCATTTGCCAAAGATCCCATCTCAGATTGGTTGCCACTGATAGAACAATCCGGATGGTGTGAAGTTTAGCCACAGGAGCAAAGGTGTCAAGATAGTCTTCTCCATATGTTTGAGTAAATCCTCTAGCCACCAGCCTTGTCTTCCTTCTATCTATCTTCCCATTTGGCAGGAACTTGATGGTGAATATCCACATGCTGGTCACTGATTTCTTCCCTTTAGGAAGCTCACTTTCATACCATGTCTCGTTTTTAATCATAGCATTAGCTTCATCAGCCACAGAGGCTCTCCACTTATCATCCTTCATGGCTTCTTCATAGGTCCGTGGAACTTGACTGTCATCCAGACTCGTGATGAAAGCACAATGCTCTTTTGGGAACTTGGTAAACGAGCATACTACCTGACTTGGATGTGCTACTGCTTGGGCATTGTAGTATACCCGAGTGTTGATCCAGTTGGATGGATCTCTTCTCACCCTCATACTCCTTCTCAAAGGTTGAATTTCTTGAGTTGCTTCTGGTTGAGCCTCCTCGACCTCTTCTTCTTCATGGTTTCCATTTCCCACTTCTTCATCACCTTGATCCATACCTTGATCATGTGTGGAGCCTTCATCATACTGCTCCTCTGGTTCATTTCACCCCTCATGATCAAGGTGGGGTTCTTGCTCATTAGCCGTGGGAGGACATTCTTGTTGTTGTCCTCCCCCACTCCTTGGATCCTGGGATAAGTTAATCCCAAGATTCTCCAAAATTATCCTTAAGTTGGCTGCCTTATCAGACGCCAAATCCTTGAGTTCTGCTTGGTTTTTCTCCTCATAGAACCCTCACTCTTCCACGAACTTCACATCTTTAGACACCACTACCCTTCTGGTTGTTGGATCATAACACTTGTACCCTTTCTGAGTAGGTGAGTAACCAATAAACATCCCCTTTGTGCTCTTGGCCTCCAACTTGTTTCTTAGCTACCCCGGTTTATGAACAAAGCAGAGACAACCAAAGACCTTGATATGATCTAAGGCTGGTCTATGCTTGTTCAACACCTCAAAGGGTGATTGATCTTCAAGAACCTTAGTTGGGGTTCGATTTATCAGATAACAAGCAGTAGACACCGCATCACTCCAAAACCTCTTTGGCACATTAGTTTGGAACATCATGGACCTAGAAACTTCCATAAGGTGCCGGTTCTTCCTTTCAGCAACTCCATTCTGTTGAGGGGTGTAAGGACAGCTTGTTTGGTGGAGAATTCCATGCTTGGATAGATGCTGCTGGAAGGCTTGACTGGTATATTCCCCACCATTATCTGATCTAAAAATTTTCAGCTTAGCATTGAAATGGTTAGTCACATATGCTTGAAAATTTCTAAATGCATCTAGCACTCTATCCTTAGATGGAATCAAGGTTATCCAGGTGTATTTAGACTTCTCATCTATGAATGTGACAAAGTACTTATGGTTCTCCCTAGATAAGCAAGGTGCGGTCCAAACATCCGAGTGAATTAAATCAAAGCAGTGATCATAGATAGTAGAAGACTTTTGAAACACAGTTTTACAATGCTTGCCTAAGGTTCCCTATCCCTTCTATCAAACAGCCTAAGGTTCCCTATCCCTTCTATCTTAACCTTATCACCATTTGCTATAAGCACATTCCCTGAGGCAGGTTTGATATTACTAACCAGGTTCCTATCACTAATCATGTGATGGCTAGCTCCTGAATCTATAATGATGGGTTTAGAGTCAGGATAATATTTACCAACCTCCTTGGGTGAGATAAGGGCCTTGACAGCTTTTATAAAGGAATCAAAGTCTCTTCTGGTCATTGGACTATCAGAATTGGTCGCCCCTGCCATACTCCTCCATGTTCCTCCTTCATTAGAATCACCACAGAGTGCTGAATACATGGTTCTTCCTGTAATTACTTGATGCTCAAACTCCTTGAGCTTAAATGTACTTGACTGGCTTCCTAGGGAACTTGGAAGCTTCCTTTCTTGAATGATATAATTTATCAGACTTTTGCAGGGTGAATCCAAGTTTAGGAGAAGACTGAAAACTTTGTCTTGCTCATAGACAGCTTGAAGACTCTCCCATAGATTCCTATAAAACATTTTGAAGCTTCTCCCATAAACTCTTGGCGGTTCTGAGGTGATAATGATCCTCCAAGATCTGTTCAGACAGAGAGATGTGTATAATTCCAAGTGTTTGCTGTTCCTCTTGAACCCACTTGTCTTCATGCTTTAGGCAAGTAGCCTGACTATCCTCTTGAGCCATCCTCTTTGAAGTTTCAGCCTCCATGATATGGCTGTCCCAAAGTCCATGACTTCCCAAGGTAACTCTGGCCACTCTTGACCATAAAAGATAGTTAGGACCCTCTAGGGTCACTGGAATGAGATTCTCCTTCTTCATTTTCTTGGTCAAAATCATCTTTTCCTTTTTTGGCAATTTCTGGAACTTGAAATGATGAACAGCTGAAGAACAAGATGAACTTTGCCAAAAATAGAAATAAAAAACTCAGGATTTAGCAAAAGAAAGAAAAGAGAATAAGAAGAATTAGATCTCAAGAACATACTGCTCTGATACCATGTGAGATTTATGTTAGAATGAGAGATTTAGAAGTAGTTTACTGCTGGAGAATGAAGAACATGAAGAACAAGAGAGAGAGAGAGAGAGAGATTTCGAAATTCAAAGAGAGAGAAGGATAGAAATGATTTCCTTGATTAATTCTGAAGACAACATACAATATTTATAAAGAAAACAATTAGCTATTTGACAAGAGAAATAAGTATAAAATATGCTGGTCTGGAAAGGGGTGAAAGTGACCCTTCACCAACTGTTCTCTCTCTTCAGATGCAGCATGTGACCAGCCTTATTATATTCATTCTTCTTGTTCCAGACCTCCAACGGCTCTCTCTGCCTTCTGATGTTGCCTGAGGCGAGTTTAAACTTGCCTTGTCTTCCAAGGTAAGTTAGGTTGAGTTCTGGTAACTTGAGAGGCAAGTCTGTACGGACAGACTTGTGTTCCAAGGCTGTGCATACCAGTTTCATCTTCAAATGTCCTAAACATCTATTCTTCTTATCTCTTTTCAATGCTTTATTCTTCATGTCTCAACCGGGTTGGTTCTGTATGCTGGACGGTTTGGAAGTGTAGATCCTGGAACAAAGTCTATCTGGTGCTCAATCCCCCTCAAAGGTGGTAAACCAATGGGATTGTCTTCTAGAAATACATCTTGAAACTCCTGCAAAAGAGAAACCATCTCACTCGGATACACCGGTGTAGAATCTGTTAAGTTCAAAAGAGCTTCTTTAAACACAAGTAAGATAGCAGATTGTTTAGAATAGAGAGTTCTTTTGATATCACCCATGTTAGCATAGAAGTTTGGCTGCTTAGTTCCAGCCGGTTTTAGATCAATCTCCTTCTTCTTTTGGAGCTGAATCTGATCTTGTTGAACTTCCTTAGGTGTCAAGGGAACCAGGACAGTCTTGCGACCCTTGAACTCAAAGGAATGCTTGTTGGTGAAGCCATCATGGATAACTCGGCGATCAGATTGCCATGGTCTTCCAAGAAGTATGTGACCAGCTTCCATAGGCAGCACATCACACAAGACTTCATCTTCATATCTCCCAATGGCTAAGGGAATGAGGACTTGACTTGAAACCTTCATGGGCCTTCTTCATTCAGCCATTGTAGCCGGTAAGGTTTGGGATGCTTCTGAACCTTCAATCCCAACTTCTTGACCATGGTTTCACGCGCAGCATTCACACAACTACCTCCATCAACAATGAGGCTGCACACCTTTCCTTGGACCAAGCACCGGGTGTAGAATAGGTTCTCACGTTGCTCTAGCTCCTCAGCCTTGTTTTGCAAGCTTAGAAGCCTTCTTGCTACTAAAAGCTTCCCCTGGACTGGTCCTTCTTCATGTTCTTCTTCAGTGTCTTCTTGGTCAGACTCGGTGTTGTCATCTTCTGAGGCATACTCTCCATCTTTCAGCAAGATCATGACTCTCTTGTTGGTACATTCATTGGCATAATGACCTCTTCCTTGGCACTTGAAACACTTGACATCACGAGCTCTGGAACTAGAAGCTTCAACCTTGCCTTTGCCCTTGTCAAGAGCACTGCTTGGTTTGGTTTCTTCTCTAGGATAGGACTTGTTGTCCTTCTGGAACGGTTTAGACTCCTTAGGGTAAGGTGACTTCTCTTCCTTGGTTTTGTGTAACCGGTTAGAGCCATAATGGTTGCGTGAATGTCCCTTCCTCTTGAGCTGTTGCTCCACAAGAATAACCTTGTGTAGCATCTCTTCAAGCTCCACATAATGTTGCATCTCAACATTGTCTTGTATCTTTCGGTTTAAACCACACAGGAACCTTGACATGGTTGCTTCTCTATCTTCTGATATGCTAGCTCTTAGCATGAGCAACTCCATCTCCTGGTAATACTCCTCCACTGATCTTGAACCTTGGGTAAGTTTCCTGAGCCGGTGGTGCAAGTCTCTGTGGTAATGACTTGGAACAAACCTCTTGCGCATGATAGATTTCATCTCTGTCCAAGTCTCTACTGGTTCTTCTCCATTCCTCCTACGAGTTGTGATGTACTGATCCCACCAACTTAGAGCATAGTCAAAGAACTCAGTGGCAGCAATCTGAATCTTCTTGTGGTTTCTGTACTGCTTACACTGAAAGACTAACTAAATCTTCTTCTCCCACTCAAGGTAGGCATCCGGATCAGCTTTGCCGACATAGCCAGGCTGCTGGTGCAATGTGGCTTCATGTAGCTCATTTAGACTCTCCTTGTTCTCCTTAGTGATCTGGTCCATGATCACATCAGACGAGGTCATTATGCCAATGAATGTACCAGCAAGAGAGTCATGATCCTACTGGAAGATGGTGAGTATGCCTCTTAAGATAACAACACCGAGTCTGACCAAGAAGAAACTGAAGAAGAGCATGAAGAAGGACCAGTCCAGGGGAAGCTTTTAGTAGCAAGAAGGCTTCTAAGCTTGAAAACCAAGACTGAGGAGCTAGAGCAACGTGAGAACCTATTCTATACCCGGTTCTTGGTCCAAGGGAAAGTATGCAGCCTCATAGTTGATGGAGGCAGTTGTGTGAATGCTGCTAGTGAGACAATGGTCAAGAAGTTGGGTTTGAAGGTTCAGAAGAATTCAAAACCTTACCGGCTACAATGGTTGAATGAAGAAGGCACCATGAAGGTTTCAAGTTCAATTCTCATTCCTTTAGCCATAGGATGATATGAAGATGAAGTCTTGTGTGATGTCCTACCTATGGAAGCTGGTAACATACTTCTTGGAGACCTTGGCAATCTGATCGCCGAGTCATCCATGATGGCTTCACCAACAAACACTCCTTTGATTTCAAGGGCCGCAAGACTGTCCTGGTTCCCTTGACACCTAAGGAAGTTCAGCATGATCAGATTCAACTCCAAAAGAGGAAGGAGATTGATCTCAAACCGGCTGGAACTAAGCAGCCAAACTTCTATGCCAACATGGGTGATATCAAAAGAACTCTCTACTCTAAACAATCAGCTATCTTACTTGTGTTTAAAGAAACTCTTTTTAACTTAACAGATTCTACACCGGTGTGTCCGAGTGAAATGGTTTCTCTTTTGCAGGAGTTCCAAGATGTATTTCCAGAGGACAATCCCATTGGGTTACCTCCTTTGCGTGGGATTGAGCACCAGATAGACTTTGTTCCAGGATCTACACTTCCAAACCGACCATCATACAGAACCAATCCGGTTGAGACCAAGGAATTACAAAGACAAGTAGAGGAACTCATGGAGAAAGGCTATATCCGAGAGAGTTTGAGCCCATGTGCTGTACCAGTGCTCCTAGTGCCTAAGAAGGATGGTTCTTGGCGTATGTGTGTTGATTGTAGATCAATCAACAACATCACAGTGAAGTATCGCCACCCTATACCTAGATTAGATGATATGCTGGATGAATTGCATGGTTCTTGCATCTTTTCTAAGTTAGATTTGAAAAGTGGTTATCATCAGATTAGGATGAAAGAAGGAGATGAGTGGAAGACTGCATTTAAAACTAAACATGGATTATATGAGTGGTTAGTTATGCCATTTGGATTGACAAATGCACGTAGTACATTCATGAGGTTAATGAATCATGTTCTTAGATCATTCATAGGTATTTTTTTTGTTGTATACTTTGATGACATCTTAGTATGTAGCAAGACTTTAGAAGAGCATATAGAACATCTTAGGGTTGTCCTGAATCTTTTGAGAAATGAGAAACTCTTTGCCAACTTGAAGAAGTGCACTTTTTGCACGGATAACTTGGTTTTCCTATACTTTGTTGTGAGTGCAGATGGAGTTAAAGTGGACGAGGAGAAGATCAAAGCCATGAAGGACTGGCCGAGCCCAACCACAGTAGGAGAAGTGAGAACTTTCCATGGGCTTGCCGGGTTCTATAGGGGTTTTGTGAGAGACTTTACCACCATTGCAGCTCCCTTAACTGAAGTGATCAAGAAGAATGTCGGATTCAAATGGGTAGAAGCCCAAGAGAAGGCTTTCCAAACCCTAAAAGAGAAGCTTACTCAATCACCTCCTCTTATGCTTCCTGACTTTACAAAAACTTTTGAAATAGAATGTGATGCTTCATGAACTGGAATTGGTGCTGTGTTGATGCAGGATAGGAAACCCATTGCCTACTTTAGTGAGAAGCTTGGAGGAGCCACTCTCAACTATGCAACCTATGACAAGGAACTCTATGCCTTGGTGAGGGCCTTGCAAACATGGCAGCATTACTTGTGGCCCAAGGAGTTTGTCATCCACACTGATCATGAGTCCCTAAAGTATCTAAAAGGGCAGAGTAAGCTTAGTAAGAGACACGCAAGATGGGCTGAGTTCATTGAGACCTTCCCATACGTGATGAAGTATAAACAAGGTAAGGAGAACATAGTTACTGATGCACTATCTCGGAGGTATGTTCTCTTGACAACTCTAGAAGCTAAGTTACTTGGGTTTGAGCAGATTAAGGATATGTATGATACTGACCTTGATTTCAAGGAGGCTTACGCATCTTGTGAGGAGTTTGCTGCAGGACACTACTTTAGACAAGAAGGTTTCTTGTTTTATGATAACAGATTGGGTGTGCCTAATTGTTCTTTGCGAGATCTCTTTGTTACAGAATCCCATGGGGGCAGTCTAATGGGACACTTTGGGATTGCCAAGACCCTAAAGGTTTTGCAGGATCACTTCTATTGGCCACACATGAAGAGAGATGTGGAGAGAATCTGTGGGAGGTGTGCAACTTGCAAGCATGCTAAGTCCCAAGTCCAATCACAGGGTTTGTATACTCCTTTACCAATTCCACAACATCCTTGGAATTGGTAAAGGAGTATACAAACTCTGGGATCGGACTTGGGACTTAGCATGCTTGCAAGTAGCACACCTCCCACAGATTCTCTCCACATCTCTCTGGATGTGCGGCCAATAGAAGTGATCATGCAAAACTTTAAGGGTCTTGGAATTCCCAAAGTGTCCCATTAGACTGCCCCCATTGGATTCCCTAACAAAGAGATCTCGCAAAGAACAATTAGGCACACCCAATCTGTTATCATAAAACAAGAAACCTTCTTGTCTAAAGTAGTGTCCTGCAGCAAACTCCTCACAAGATGCGTAAGCCTCCTTGAAATCAAGGTCAGTATCATACATATCCTTAATCTGCTCAAACCCAAGTAACTTAGCTTCTAGAGTTGTCAAGAGAACATACCTCCGAGATAGTGCATCAGCAACTATGTTCTCCTTACCTTGTTTATACTTCATCACGTATGGGAAGGTCTCAATGAACTCAGCCCATCTTGCGTGTCTCTTACTAAGCTTACTCTGCCCTTTTAGATACTTTAGGGACTCATGATCAGTGTGGATGACAAACTCCTTGGGCCACAAGTAATGCTGCCATGTTTGCAAGGCCCTCACCAAGGCATAGAGTTCCTTGTCATAGGTTGCATAGTATGAGAGTGGCCTCCAAGCTTCTCACTAAGTAGGCAAATGGGTTTTCCTATCCTGCATCAACACAGCACCAATTCCAGTTCATGAAGCATCACATTCTATTTCAAAAGTTTTTGTAAAGTCAGGAAGCATAAGAAGAGGTGAAAAGTTCAAGACATCCCGGATCAAACCTTGTCCAAGACTTTCTTCTTGTTGTGGATGTGAAGTGAGTAATCCTACAACAGTCTCCTTAAGTTTTTTGACCCCTGGAACGGTCATGGGACCTTCTGGAAATGGTCAGAGCATCATCACCAGGCTGCTGGTGCATTGTGCATCATGTGACTCATCTAAACTCTCCTTGCTCTCCTTAGTGATCCGGTCCATGATCACATCAAAACGAGAGCAAGGAAAGAGCACACACAAGTACTTGCCTAAGTACTAATTCAGCTTGATGAGGAGACAACTTGAAAGGTGATCAAGGTATCTCGGATCATCATTCTTTGTCCAAGACCTTCTTCTTGTTTCCATACGAATCTAAGTAATCCTCCAATGGCTCCATTTAGTTTCTTGGTTCTAGAACGAGTCATGGACCTTCTGGAATGGCTAAGGCATCTTCATCATCTGGTTTGTCCATGGGTGCATTCCTGGATACATTATCTTCCTTGTTGAGCTGGTACATGCTCACATCACATTCATTGGTGCTTTCCATGATCACATCACCTTGCTCCAAGTGTTTCCTCCATTTGAATCACTGGTAAGTGCTGAGTACATAGATGCACCTTCAAGCAACCACTCCAGGCATGGAGAGTCATTCTTCTTGAGTTTAATTTCACCAGACTTGAGAGTAAACAAGCTTGGTTGGTTTCTCTTCCTCATATGTCTTTTCTTGGCCTTCTTGTGTCCTGGTAACAGCACCATCCTTCCATTCTTAGTGTGAATATCCTTGAGAGCTGGCTTCCTTTCCCTTGTAAAGAGAGTATGTGATATTTGTTCTCTTTGAACAAGGGAACAAATTCCATCTAGGTTAGGAAGCTTATCTTCCCTTAGAACATGCTTGATTAACTGGCTGTATGATGGACTTACATTCAGGAGAAGGCTGAAGACCTTGTCTTGTTCATACCTCTCTCTTATGACATCTGGATCAACAGAGAAAAGCCTCAATGTATCTATCTCTGCCCGCAAGCTTCTGAACTTGCCAAAGTATTGAATAAACTCAACTTCTTCCTGGCTCAAGTTGTTGATAATCTTCTTGACTTCAAATGCTCTGCTCAGGTTGGAGTAATTCCCTTAAACAATTTGAAGACTCTCCCATAGATCCTTGGCAGTTTCACAATGTGAGTAAGCTTCCAAGATTGATTCTGAGAGAGAGCTGTGAATGATCTCAAGTGCTAGCTGGTCTTCTTGAACCCACTTGTCTTCATTCTTCAGGCCACTCTCCTGCATCTCCTCTTGAGTCATCCTCTTTGAACCTTCAGCCTTTATGATATGGCTGTACCAAAGTCCATGACTTCCCAAGGTAACTCTGGTCACTCTTGACCATTTCAGGTAGTTAGAACCCTTAAGGGTTACTGGAATAAGACTTCCTATCTTCATTTCCATGGCTAGTTTTCTTTTATCCACTGGATAGAACTATGAACTGATAGATAAAGAATTCATGAACTTTTAAGAACATAATAGGAAAGGGATTTTCGAAAATAAAGAGAGTTTAGTAACACATGTTGAAATGAGTGAGTACATGAAGAGAAGGGATGGGGGGGGGGTTTGGATAGCTGAAGAGAAGGAAGTTTGGGAAGGTTTGGGAGAGTTTTGATCGACCAGTCCGTACAGGCCGTACAGGCTGTACAGGCCGTACCATTCCGGGTCGTCCAAACCTCGACCAAAACTTACCAAGTTACCCGAGTAACTTACCAAAGTTACCCGGGTAACTTTTCTATCAAGAAGAAGTTACTTTGAGCCTTATCCACTTGATATAGACGTTGGAAAGGATAAGGAGAGAGTCTTGGACAGGCTGGCACAGCTGGAAAGTAAAAGGAGCTTTTGTGGCCAGCAAGAAAGAAGCTAAAGGAGTTTCGGTGGCCAGAAAAGAAGATACCAAAGCATCTTTTGATTCCTCTTGCTTTCTTATCCCTTTAGTCACGAAAACCCTTGTATCGGAGTCTATATATGTTGTAACTCTCTCATTTTATCAATTAACAGAGTTTCAAGTCTCTCTCTCTCTCTATACTCTCTCTATTCTTGCTAATCTCTTAATCTCTCATACAAACAATCTGATTCTCTCTTAAACTCGTGCCTTTACACTCACTAAATCAAAAGTGAATATGGTATCAAAGCCAGGTTCATCAAAGGGGTGAGTGTGTGTTGTCGAAATATGGGTTCTTTGTTCTTGGTGTTTTTTGGTATTCTTCGTGTTCTTGGTGATTCTGGGTTTCTATTCTTCATTTTATGGGTTTGAGTGAAAGGTTCTAATGGAAACCAACGACCACATAGTGAAAGTGAGGCTTAGATCTGTGAATGAGGTGTTGCGAGAAGGGATAACCTATGAAGAGGTGTCTGGATCTGTTGAAACAGCTTTGGAAAGCCATGGTTTGTGGAGTAGTCATGTAAAGCTGGGAGCTTTTGAGGATATGAATACTGGAGAAGGTCATATAGATGACCTGAAGGATGAAGACAAGTGGGTCAGAGAAGACATAAAACACTTGAGATCATCCATGGATCTCTCTCAAAATCGTTTGTGGAGGTTTATAAACAATGTAAAGCCACAAAGGAGATATGGGAGAAACTTGAAGCAGTTTTTGGGAACAAGTCCAACCTGATGAAGGTCTGTGAAGATGAGAAGTTTATCAGAGGCTTAGAGCAGAGGAAGGACGAGTTCAATCAGCTGAGAAGAAAGCTTAGATACTTGTGGTTTGAGCTGATTGATGCGGATGGTGTAGGTCCTTTGGTTCAAAGAGAACAAAGTGGTCCTAAACGGAACAAGCAACCAGCTTGTGGGAAGAGTGGTATGAGCCGCAAGAAAAGGAAGACTTAGAAAGCTATCCATGGCCAAGAGAGCCAAGGGAAAGTTTGGGAAGACAAGCATACATCTTGCTGGTATAGAAAAGCACCTGGTCAAGGAAGTGACACAGCAAATGGTCAGAGGAGAATGCTCATATTCAGCTTACATGGGTGAGTCATTAGGAGAAAGATTGGGATCCAGTGAACCGGAGATATCAAGAGCTGATGGTCCTATTACAAGGAAGGATTGGGAGACATTTATGGAGCATATTCAAGCTCTGGTTACAACCAGGAAGCAAAGGAGACACTCTAATGTTGGTGGAGAGGCTACTAAGCCTATTATAGTTGATTCTGGATCAGCTCATCAGATGATCAGTGATACGAGTTTGATGAGTGATATTAAAGCCACCACAGGGAATGTTAGGATAGCTAATGGTGATCAGATTCCAAGAGAGGGGATAGGCAATTTGAAGTTGTTTAAAAAGGATTTAGCTGCCTTCTATCTACCTCAGGTCACATCCAATCTGATATCTGTGAAGAAAGAAATTGTGGATCTCAATTTCCAAGTTGTATTCAGGCCAAATGAAGTAGAGTTTCAAGACTTGGAGTCTGGACAAGTCATTGGCCGAGGACACAACAGAAATGAGCTCTACCATCTCCAAATGACTAAGCTTTCTAAACCCTTTGACTCTATTTGGTTAAGTAGTGCTACTGATAGTATTGATAGCATTACTTGGCATGCTAGATTGGGTCACCCTCATAGTCGTGCAATTGAACTGATCTAACCTACCTTATCAGTCAATCATTTGGAGTGTGAATCTTGCATCTTAGGAAAGCATTGTAGGAATGTCTTTCCAACATCAGAGACTATATATGAGAACTGCTTTGATCTAGTACACTCTGATGTGTGGACATCTCCATTTGTGTCTAGGGATAATCAGAAGTATTTTGTGACTTTTATTGATGAGAAGTCTAAGTATACTTGGATCACATTGCTTCCATCGAAGGATAGAGTGCTAGATGCCTTTGTAAACTTCCAAGCATATGTTACTAATCATTACAATGCTACTGTGAAGGTACTAAGGTCAGACAATGCAGGAGAATACACTAATCATGCCTTCAAGAATCACTTGGCCAAGCATGGGATAGTGCATCAGACGATTTGTCCTTACACACCACAGCAGAATGGAGTTGCTGACACGACCTTAGGATGCTTCATTTGTTAATGGGAGGATAGATCCTTGCAGGAGCGAATCAGAGACTCGAGTTCTTCAAGGTTTGTAGATTTAATGGTGACACAAGAGGGATGGATGATCTCTTGATACTCCTAGATGACTAAATCGGATATGACACACCAACTTAGACACCCTTAGACTCTGGATATTACACACCAGAAACACCTCAACTCGCCAACTAGAGAGAGAGAGAGAGAGAAATAGGGTTTTTGATAAAAGACTGCTTGAGTACAATAGGGTTTGCGGAAACCCTTAAATAGAAGAAACCAAAGAACAAGCTCTAGGGTGTGGGGAATATTAGATAAAACTATAGTCTTAAAAATAACATAAGATAAAATGGATAGTCTTCTAGTAGGCTTGAGCTGAGATAGGGCCTAGGTGATTTGAAAGACAAGTCGTGGCCTCGTTAAAAACCTTCCTCCGGAAAACCTCGTGGGACAAAACCAAAAGCAAGGAAAATAGCACACACCAAATGTCTTGCCTAAACACTAGCTCAGCTTGATGTAGAGATAGCTTGAATGGTGATCAAGATATCTCGAACCATCCAACCTTGTCCAAGACTTTCTTCTTTTTGTGGATGTGAAGTGAGTAATCCTACAACAGTCTCCTTGAGTTTCTTGGCTCTGGAACGGGTCATGGGACCTTCTGGAATGGTCAAAGCATCATCACCAGGCTGCTGGTGCATTGTGGCATCATGTGGCTCGTCTAAGATCTCTTTACCCTCTTTGGTAAGCTGGTCCACGATCACATCATCCCCTCCCTCTTCAAAAAGATTTGTCCTCAAATATGTTTTACCTGCAATAGAGGGGACCAAGTCAGTAACATCAAAGTTTAAAATCAGATTACACTTACCTTGCAAGCCTCTTTGATAGGCATTGTTGCTGACTGGTTTGGATATGTAGAAGGCATTGATCCATTTAGTTCCTGATTCATTACTCAAACCTGATACATGGAAACAAAGCAAGTTAGCATATGAAATTTTGTCAAAGAGTAATAATGTTATCCCAAATTCGTTTTTGTTCGGTTTTGGCTTGTGTGATGCATCTGGTGGTGCTTCTTTGATGAGGATGAAGCCAGTGACGTCTTGGTGCATATCCTGATCCAAATTAGGTGGCTTGAACCGCTTGTCTTCCACATGCTTGTCCTTTCTCCTTGTATGCTTCCAATCTTCATCGTAATCTGCACATGGCTCTTTTGACAAAAACAAGTGCATCATATCTGTGTAATAGATAAAAGAACTCTTGAAAACATGATCGCTTACCTTAGCATGCTCACCTGGTCGCCATAGATAGGATTGAGATGTTTTGAACTCAGAAAAATTCAAACAAAGCACACAGAAGATCATCCGAGTTGTAGAACTCATAACTTTTTCACCTGAGAAGATTTGGACATGATTCCAATTCGACGTGAGACCCCGGATGAGTTAAGTTTCCGTAGAATTAGAGTTTGTTGAATAATTCCTTGTGGTTGTTGAGATATGTTCCTCGGACTGCTCCTATGTCATGACTGGCGGCTAGACAGCTTTCAAGGTTTGCTTGTTGTGTCTCCAACTTAGCCAAGGATTCATCATTGATTCTCTGATGTTTATAGCCCCTATTTTCACCTGTACCCTCTCAGCTTCTTTTGGACAACTCAAGTGGGTTATCATGTCAAAGAAAGTATTGTAGACCAGAATGTTAACAAGGCACAAAACAATACATCTAGAACCATTTATCTCAAGTTTCAGAAGTGCAATGAGTTTATCAAAGAACGTGTTATACACTAAGATATCATCAAATAGAAATCCCACACGTTTATAAACATTTTCAGCACACAAACAATCAATCTCATGCTCAGAGATATTTGCAGATTTCAAAATTTCAAACCTAACTCCAGCATGATGCAATTTCGGTTCATCCAGCTTCTTAGGTTCTTTCAAGACATATGTAGATGCAAGATAATCATTAGTGATCAAATCATGCCTAGGAAAATTCACAACAAAACTCTTCTCTTCAGTTCTAGCAAACGAATCACAAGGTTTTCTCAAACAGAAATCAGTTTGTTTCAACTCAAGCTCTAAAACCTTTTCAAAGTGATCAAAGCTCTTTGTCACGGACTGATTTTTTGCAGCAATCAGGACGTGCGGCCTTAGAACCTTTCACCCTTATGTTTTGCTAAGTCAGCCTTTCGGACAAACTGATCAGCACTTAGAGAGAGATGGACGTTTTGTAGAGAGAAGTTAGAGCTTTTGGAAGTGTTTTTCTCATTAAGTTTTTCTGAATGAATTTTACAATGAGGCCTTGCCCCTTTATATATACATCCACCTCCTCTACGGACGGTCCAGATTAAACCGATCTAACGGCTCAGATATTTTCCCTCCTATGAAGTAACTTCACCATGAAGTACTTATCCCTTAAGTAACTTACCCCTTAAGCTAGCCCACATTATTTTACATTATCCTTACTTAGATATTTTACAAAGCTTAACACTTAAGAAAATACTAAGTATAACTCGGCCGAAAACCTCGTATTTTTGGTCCGTCCGTTCTTCAAAATTTGGGGCGTGACATCCTCCCCCACCTAAGCCGGTGACACCCTCGTCGCCGTGTATGCCTTCAGTACCTCCCGGAATTGCCATAAGTCATCTTCCGGTTCCCATGTTGCCTCAGATTCGGGTAGTCCCTTCCATTTGATGAGAAAATGGGTCTGTCTCGGGACTCCTCTCTTCCTTACTTCTTTGGACGCCAAAACCTCTTCTATCTCCTTGTCATATGACTTAGTCATGACCGGGGGTGCTCGAGTCGAAACGCCTCTGTCTCGATCGTCTTCGTCCGCATGATAAGGCTTCAGCATGCTCACGTGGAAAACCGGATGGATTTTTAGAGTATCCGGTAGGTCCAGACGGTAGGACACCTTTCCCACCTTTCCAACTATCTCGAACGGCCCTTCATACCTCCGGATCAGACCTTTGTGTAGGCTCCGGAATGCCTTGAACTGTTGAGGCAGCAACTTAACAAGAACAAGGTCGCCCACTGAGTATTCTGAAGGCCGTCGTTTCTCATCCGCCCACTTCTTCATCCGCTTACGAGACTTCTCCAAACATGCTCGGGCAAGATCAGCATGTTCCTCCCACTGCTTAGCCATTATAAACGCCCCTGGACTCTTTCCTTCGGTATTTGGGGTAGCCAAAGTATGCGGAGTTAATGGCTGTTGTCCCGTTGCAAGCTCGAACGGACTCCGTCCCGCTGCCTCGCTGCGTTGAAGATTGTATGAGAACTGGGCTATGTCCAGCAACTTAGCGCAGTCCCGTTGGTTGGCGCTCACGAAGTGTCAAAGACAGCCCTCCAACAAGGCATTCACCCTCTCGGTTTGCCCATCGGATTGTGGGTGAAAGCTTGTTGAGAAACTTAACTCTGTCCCCAACATCTTGAACAGCTCAGTCCATAAGCGCCCAGTGAACCGGGGGTCCCGGTCACTCACAATGTTGCAAGGCAGCCCCCAAAGCTTCACCACGTTTTTGAAACCCTTGCTGCCTCTTCTGCGGTACAGTCCCGGTCGCAGGCCACAAATGTTCCATACTTAGAGAAACGATCCACTATCACCATGATTGATCCGAACCCTTCGGACTTAGGCAACGCGCTGATGAAGTCTAGTGAAACCGAGTCCCATGGTCTCTCTGGAATCGGAAGTGGCTGCAGTAAACCGGCAGACTGCTTATTCTCGGACTTGTCTTGTTGGCAAACCAGACAAGTCTTCACATATAACTCCACGGTATCCCTCATCCGTGGCCAGTAGTAGCCAGCTTCAACGAGCGCCATTGTTCTCTTCTGTCCCGGATGGCCCGCCCACCGAGTATCATGGCACTCCCGAACAATATCCCGTCGAAGACTTTCCCACTTGGGTACATAGAGTCTACGACCTTTGGTGTAGAGTAGCCCATCCTCTACCCAAAACCGATGCACCTTCCATTCAATGGACAGCTTCACTAGCTCCTTAGCAACTGGATCACGTTCCAGCCCCTCCCGGATCCGAGCCATAATAGCCCCCTCGACTTGGCTCATCGCGGCTAGCTCCGCTTTTCGACTTAGTGCATCTGCCACTACGTTCACCTTTCCTGGCTTGTACTCCATTGTGTAATCAAACTCGGCCAGGAAATCTTGCCATCTTGCCTGTTTCGGGGACAGCTTCTTTTGGGTCTGAAAATAACTTGTCGCCACGTTATCCGTCTTGATCAAGAAATGTGATCCCAAAAGGTAGTGTCTCCAAACCCGTAAGCAATGGACTACGGCGGTCATCTCTTTCTCTTGAACCGTGTACCGCCGTTCAGTATCGTTGAGCTTACGACTCTCATCGGCAATCGGATGTCCATTCTGCATCAGTACTCCCCCGATGGCAAAGTCGGAGGCATCCGTATGTAACTTGAACGGTAGGTTGAAGTCCGGTAAGGAAAGGACGGGTTCTTGACTCACCGCGATCTTTAACTCTTCAAAGGCATCTCGACATCGTTCGGACCATTCCCATATCTTCCCCTTCTTAAGCAAGTCCGTCAACGGTGCAGCCTTCTTTGAATATCCCTCGATGAACCGACGGTAATAGTTCACCAACCCAAGGAAAGATCTCAGCTCCGTCACCTTGGTTGGTGCTTCCCACTCCATAATCGCCTGTACCTTCGGTTCATCCATCATCAGCTTCCCGTGCCCGATGATATGGCCTAGGAACTGAACTTCTTCAGTGGCAAACGTACACTTCTCCCGCTTCACGAACAGCTCGTTCTCTCGAAGAACCCGGAACACTGTCCGTAAATGTTCTACATGCTCCTCCATCGAGTTGCTGTAGATCACAATGTCATCCAAGTACGCCACCACGAACCGATCCAAATAGGGCTGTAGGATCTGGTTCATCAAAGTGCAGAACGTGTCTGGGGCTTTCGTAAGCCCGAATGGCATCACCAACCACTCGAACGACCCATACCGCGTTATACACGCTACGCTGTCTTCGGTTCATCACCTTCCGCTATCCGGACTTGATAGTATCCCTTCTGCAAGTCCATCTTCGTGTAGACTTTCGCCCCTCCAAGTCTATCGAAGAGATCCGCGATCAATGGAATTGGATAGCGGTTCTTGATGGTTACCTTATTAAGGGCCCGGTAGTCCACACACATCCTCAAAGACCCGTCGTGCTTCTTTTGGAACAGAACCGGTGCACCATACGGAGCTTTGGACGGTCTCAGCTTCCCCGTCCCTAACAGTTCATCGAGTTGTTTCTGTAACTCCTCAAGCTCGGATGGAGCCATCCGATAAGGCGCCATTGCTGGTGGCTTAGCTCCATGTTCCAACTCGATCTGATGATCCACCTCCCTCCTTGGTGGTAACTTCTCGGGCAACTTAGCTGGCATCACATCCTTATTCTCTTCAAGGACAGTCTCAATGACTTGAGGGATGGACTCCACGTTCTTAGGCTCATCATCCATCTTCATCATGGCCAAAAACGTGGGTTCACCCTTCTTCACCCCCTTGGTGATCTGCATCGCCGATAGTTGCCTTGTCCCATCGGTCTTTTCTTCCACGGTTGGAATCATACATGGTGATCCCTTCTCGAGAATGCATACCGAGCTCAACGCAGGCATGGGTATGGCTGAGACTTGTTTCATGAAGTCCATACCCAAGACTACCTTGAAGTCGTCCATAGGAATGACTGAGAAGTCCACCGGTCCGCTCCAACTTCCCAGCCGCATCCCGACTCTTTGGGCTATCCCATTGACGGGTTGAGCCTTAGCGTTCACCGTCTTCATCCAACCATCCTTCTTTGACCAATTGACCCGAAGCCTCACAGCTTCATCGATAGCCATGAAGTTGTGAGTGGCCCCCGTGTCCACCATCACACGAGTTGGTTTGTCGTTGATGTGTGCCTCAACTTACATGAGCCCCTTGCTCGTCGGCTTCACCACCAGGTTAGCCTTCAATGCGTTGAGTAGCTGCAACGACCCCATCTTACTTGGTGCCTCTTCTGGAGTCTCGGTCTCCCGACTCTCCATGATTTCGGACAAGGATCCCATCTTCGGGCAATCCTTCATTGCATGTGGCTCCTTGCACACAAAGCATCCTCCGTTAGGCACGAACGACTTCTTTCTCGCTTCAAAGTCTTCCCGTCGAGCACCCTTCTCAAAACTCCTTGAGTTGGATGGCCGGGTCGTATCCCTTCTTGCTCCCCCACCTTTGGCCACGCCCTGCTCCTTCCTCTTAAAGGACTCAGACGGACCAGAAGTACGGAAGTCAGTCAAGGACTCGGCCACCGCAATTGCTTCATCGACGGTCGTAACACCCCTTCGCTGCGATTCTTGCTTGGCCCAAGACTGCAGTCCGTCGGTGAAGTAAAACACAAGATCCTCGGCGGTCATGCTCGGAATCTGAAGCATCAGTGTTGTGAACTCTTTTACATAGTCTCGGATCGAACCACGCTGACGAAGTTCCCTCAACTTCTTACGGGCCTCATAGACAACATTCTCCGGATAGAACTGCCGTTTCAACTCCCTCTTGAAATCTTCCCAAGTGTTGATCCGGCATGTTCCCTGCTCGATCTCCGAATGTTTCCTTCGCCACCATAGCATGGCTGTATCGATAGGTAAGATGTCGCGGCCTTCACCTTTGCATTCTCATCCTCCAGGTTGAGATTGTCGAAGTACTGCTCCATCTGCCAAAGGAAATTCTCGACCTCCTTGGCATCCCTCACACCATTGAACCGGTTTGGTCGCGGAAAGTCAACCCGACCAGCACTGGTTCCTCCAACGGCTCCAGCATTCATGCTTGCCCTCTTGACCAGTGTGATGTCCTCCTCCATCACAGTAAAGCGTGCCTTCATCCCCTCGATGTCATCACGCACAGCCTGGATAGATCCCGTCACCAACTCCTCGAGTCGAACGAACCCAGTGTCTAAGTCGGCAGCATTTTGCTTGATTTCCTCAAGCCCACCGAACACCACACCTTCCAGCTCTGTGACGGTATGCTCGACCCTCTCGAGCTTCTCACCAATCTCACCCACGGCCACACCCAAGGCCTCACGAGAAACACTCTTTTCTCGTTGGGTTCCAGCACGTGTGGACGTAGTCTCCCTTCCACGTTCCTCCACACCGGATGTCGAACTGACCTCCTTTTCTTTACCTCCCTTGGCCATCTTCTCACGGACAGAGTCTCCCCTTGTCTAGATCGTAACTCGGCTCTGATACCAACTGTCACGGACTGATTTCTTGCAGCAATCAGGACGTTCGGCCTTAGCACCTTTCACCCTTGTGTTTTGCTAAGTCAGCCTTTCGGACAAACTGATCAGCACTTAGAGAGAGATATGGACGTTTTGTAGAGAGAAGTTAGAGCTTTTGGAAGTGTTTTTCTAATTAAGTTTCTGAATGAATTTTACAATGAGGCCTTGCCCCTTTATATACACATCCACCTCCTCTACGGACGGTCCAGATTAAACCGATCTAACGGCTCAGATCTTTTCCCTCCTATGAAGTAACTTCACCATGAAGTACTTCTCCCTTAAGTAACTTACCCCTTAAGCTAGCCCACATTATTTTACATTATCCTTACTTAGATATTTTACAAAGCTTAACACTTAAGAAAATACTAAGTATAACTCGGCCGAAAACCTCGTATTTTTGGTCCGTCTGTTCTTCAAAATTCGAGGCGTGACATTTTGCTATGTTTCAGAAACTGATCAAGACTCAAAACATGACCAGAAATGTTGTTATTATTATTTTGAAAATGTTTTTGATCAAAGAAGTTTTCTGGTTCCAGTTCTTTAAAATATTTAAGCATGTTATCAAAAACAGAATTTGAAACACCAAAATATTTTACTTTGTCAAGACCAAAACGTTTTATGTCTTTAATACTCACTTTAACAAACATTTCAGGCACAGAACTAACCACTTTAGCTTCCTTACAGTGCTTTTGCAGGTTATGAGACAAGGATTTAGGAGTTGTATTAGACTCCAAGCTGTTCTGATGTTCCAACTCTTCTCCTAGTGCTGATTGCTCTGGTTCTCTCTCTACTGATTCTTCCTTTTCAACCAGTGACACTGAAACAAGGCTACTTGGTTGCACCGGTTCAAGAAAAGTTAGCTCACCACAAGAAGTACTGAAATTAAATTCAGGCTGAGGTAAGAAAAGAGAACACTCTTGTTCTGTCCCAGACTTTCTTTTTACCATAGATGTTTCTGTTTGAGCTTCTTGAATTGGTGCAGTTAAATCTGATTGTGCAGCTGAGTCTAGTTCTGCAAGTTTGAGATCTGAGACAGCAGTGAAGGGCTCTTGGTTCTGTGCTTCTAAGGACGGGTGTGTGGTCTTAGTATAAGTGTATTGTTTCTCCACATCCCTAAATGCTTGTGAAATTGCCTTCTTTATGCTATCTTCAATGGAACAGGTTGACGTTTTGCTTGATGAACCAACTGGACTTGAGTTCTTGCTGTCTTGTTGTTTCTGAGGAGAGTTTGAAGAACGTAGCTTTGTCTCAGGCTGCTTTTGAAGTACTTCCTTGTGGTACTGTCTTGGAACATACTCTCTTCGCATCAAAGTCCTCAGCTTATGCCAAGTTGCCACTGGTTCTTTTCCATCAAATCTTCTGGAGCTTATCAAGTGATTCCACCATCTCAAAGCATAACCACAAAACTCAGCAGTAGCCATCTGAACCTTCTTTTTTCAGCACAGTGTTGACTACTGAAAATCAACTCCATCTTCTCTTCCCACTCCACATATGCAGCAGGATCAGCATCACCATAGAAAGGAGGGATTATTATCTTTTGATCAGCAAATTTGTCTCTGCTACTGCCTCTGCCTTCATGCCCACGTCTCAGTCTCCTCTCACTGCTTCTAGACTCAAGACTATGACCAGTAGCTTGTTGGAGATTCTGTCTAAACTGCTGCCGAAATTTATCATGTCTGGCTTTCACCTTCTACTGCAGCTGAGCATTCATAACCTTAAGTAACAGCCTTTCATCCTTAGTGAGGACTCCTTTCTGATCTCCTGCCATGGTACCTGAGACAAGAGAAAGATTAAGCTAGTAAGTAGTTCTAGGAGTACACGAGAAGAAACAAAGAAAAACTCAACACAAAAAAAATTTACTTGTTCGGCAAGTATTCTTATGCGGCTAGGTATAGAGAAAACTATGGCTTTCGCCTAAAATCAAAAAGGAAAGTGCACAAAATCGGCTAAAACTCTAAGTAATTTTTGAGCAGCCCTAAACAAACCTAGTTCTACTTTTGTTCAAGATGATTAAGAAGATTTGCGGCTGAAACAAAAAGATTTAAAGAAAAAGCGAAACTTCCCTAACCAAAGTTGCTCTGATAACACATGACGCACGCCTATGATGCTTCTTTGGTTGATGGGAGGATAGATCCTTGCAGGAACGAATCAGAGACTCAAGTTCATCAAGGTTTGTGGATTGAATGGTGACACAAGAGGGATGGATGACACACCAACTTAGACACCCTTAGACTCTGGATATTACACACCAGAAACACCTCAACTCGCCAAGTAGGGAAAGAGAGAGAGAAATAGTGTTTTTGATAATAGACTGCTTGAGTACAATAGGGTTTGCGGAAACCCTTAAATAAAAGAAACCAAAGAACAAGCTCTAGGGTTTCAGAAATATAACATAAAACTATAGTCTTAAAAATAACATAGGATAAAATGGATAGTCTTCTAGTAGTCTTGAGCCGAGATAGGGCCTAGGTGATTTGAAAGACAAGTCGTGGCCTCGTTAAAAACCTTCCTCCAGAAAACCTCGTGGGACAAAACCAAAAGCAAGGAAAAGAGCACACACCAAATGTATTGCCTAAACACTAGCTCAGCTTGATGTAGAGATAACTTGAATGGTGATCAAGATATCTCGGACCATCCAACCTTGTCCAAGACTTTCTTCTTGTTGTGGATGTGAAGTGAGTAATCCTACAACAGTCTCCTTGAGTTTCTTGGCTCTGGAACGGGTCATGGGACCTTCTGGAATGGTCAAAGCATCATCACCAGGCTGCTGGTGCATTGTGGCATCATGTGGCTCGTCTAAGATCTCTTTACCCTCTTTGGTAAGCTGGTCCACGATCACATCAAGAGTAAAACAGAGCAAAACAGAGCAAAAAACAGAGAAATACCAGAGTAGAGTTGCGGAAATAAAGAAGGCTAGGAGCTTAAAGCTCTGATACCATATTAGAATTATGAAAGTATGATGAGAATAGAAGAGAATTGTCGAGTTTGGTTGAGTCTGAGTGAAGAACAAGAGAGATTAACTCGAGAACACATTTCTGACAAAATAGAGAGAGATAGATAGATAGAGAGAGAGAGAGAGAGAGATAAAGAAGGATTCGAAATCCTTACTTCATTTCATGCTTGTTTACATATTAATAAAGAGACAAGAGAGAGACATTCAGAAGAAACAAAGAGGAAACATTAAAATAAGTTGCTTATGGTCTGTGAAAGTGACAGCACCTTCAACAGCTCTATTGCTTAGCAAGACATGTGACTCTTTCAAATTCAACTTGTCACAGATATATCTTGCTCCCCAACGGTCTTCTAAGTCTCCAGAAGTGTAGCTTGGTCGAAAATGCTTCCTTGCCTTGTCTTCCAAGTCATTAGGTCAGACTAGAAACCCTGTGATCCAAGTATGTACGAAATTACTTGTAGAGCAAGTTGATGAGTTCTCTTCTTTTTCCATTTGTCCTCTTAGTCTCTCTTTTGGTTCTTCATCTTAATATTCTGAAGCATCAGGAGATTGAACAGAACACCCCTATGACAATGCATTGTGATAATCAAGCAGCAATTCACATTGCATCTAACTCAGTCTTCCATGAGAGAAAAAGCACATAGAAGTTGATTGTCATAAGTTGAGGCAGATGATTGTCTCAGGGTTGATATTTCCATGCTATACAAGGAGTGAGGATCAACTTGCTGATGTGTTCACCAAGGCTGCGAGGCTAAAGACAATGGAGTCCATCCTTTGGAGGTTGGGACTCATTGATCTAACTCCAAACAACTGATCCCCTCGCCATGGGGTCTTTACTCTTTTCCTTATCAAGGTTTTATCCCTAAGGAGGGTTTTCTTTGGTATGTTTTTTAATGAGGAAGATCTCATGGCATTTCAAACTTGACTTGTTCCACATGGTCAAGCTTGAGGGAGAGTGTTGAAATGAGTGAGTACATGAAGAGAAGTGATGGGGGGGGGGTTGGATGGTTGAAGAGAAGGAAGTTTAGGAAGGTTTGGGAGAATTTGGAGCAACCAGTCCGTACAGGCCGTACCATTCCGGGTCGTCCAAACCTCGACCAAAACTTACCAAAGTTTCTCGGGTGACAAATGCCTAGGATGCTTCTTTGGTTGATGGGAGGATAGATCTGTTGTAATGAGGAGTTGAATGTGTAGAGGAAGGTTACTGAAAGGGTCTGGTTTGAAGAGAAGAAGAGTTGGGCGAGTTTTGGGAAAATGGTACGGACGGTACCAACCGTTCGGACTATACGACCGACCGTACGGACCACTCGACCAAAACCAACTTCAGATGACCTTACACCACATTTTGGTAATGTGCAAAATTAGGGCGGGTTGTACGGACAGGCTTGGTCCGTACAACAAAATTTACCATGGTGAAAAAGTAAAAGAAGAAAAAGACTTAACATGAGAAGGTCGAAGGTCGAATGGTTTGGTCAGAGTAACCTTGAAGCATTTGGGCGCCAAGGTTACCGTTTATGGATAAGGCTTGGTCAAGATTACCAGCCGGTGCTAGATGTAAAGTAAGGAGGATTTAGTCAAGATGCCATTGGCATCTAGCCACCAGAGCCACTCGTTTGAACCAAGGGACGCGCCTTCTCTCCTGTCCACATACTTGGTTGCCTTGTAATCCTCTCTATATATTGTAAACTCTCTCTATGAATAAAGCATATAGTTTTAGTCTCTATTTCTCTCTTAGCCGAGATAATAATCTTCAATCTAATCTCTCCATAATCTCTCTATTCTCTTTGTTTCTCTTCATTTTTGTCTAATCTCTTCTTGTTATTCTCTTAGTCTCTAAATATTTCATGGTATCAGAGCCAGGTTTCTGGTAATCTAGGTTTGTGTTCTTCGTGTTCTTCAAGTTCAAAGGGTAAAGGTCGAAACTTTCTTGAGTTCCAAGGGAGGGTTGAAAGTTTGAAGATTTCTGGGTTGTTTCTTCTCAAAGGTCCAACCTTTCGAAACCTCAAGTCTTCTTCAGCTTCTCTCAAAACCTCTAGCTGTTCTAGATCTGGGTACTCAAGAACAGGATGGAAGGAAACAAGATTTTAGCGATTCCGGTTACACTAA